>LZPO01068385.1:0-10934 GCA_001675575.1 Neotoma lepida
TGCCTCACCCAGGTAGTCTGCTTGCATTGATCAAATGTAGTAGCATCTAGCTGTATGATAGACTCTTACAGGAAGCAAACTTGTATTTTAAATTCAGTTAATTTAAATTTAGTATGCATCTCCATAAAAGAAAATGATCTAAGTGACGACTATCTTTTCCCACAGAAACTAACATGGTTTTATCAACATAAACAGTACATTTCTAGATATCATTACAAATGTATTCATGTGACATACACACCAACACACTTAGCTAATGATCAACTAGAGCATGTAACCTAATAAACATAAAAGTTACTCTTACTGAAGTAATTAATTAGATTGAAATTTGTGACTGACCAAACATAAAACGTCATCTTAAGCTATTATAAATAAAAAATCTTCCTAAAATATGCCTTAAGTTTGGCTAATACAGTTGATAGCCAAAAGATAGAAACAACCCAAGAGTTCATCTGTGGAGAAATAGATAAATAAAAGGTGATACACACTAGAGCATCATTTAGTCTTAAGCAGAAATGGAGTCTTCCGTGTGCTACAACATGAGTGAAATGAAAAAACAGCATGCTAAGTAAGTGCACAGCACATGAGCCAGCCACACAAGGTCAAATCCTAGATGATTCCATGTACATAAGAAACAACATGCCCACATGAATAGAAACAAAACTGAGAATAGAGATTTCTGAGCACTGCAAGTGGGAAAGGGATGTTTTCATGTATGGTTACAGTTCAGGACAGTTAAAAATGGACATGAATACTCAAGATGGTTGCATGACAACGTGAATTACTTAATACCACTGCACCACACATCCCAAAACAGTTAAAATAGCAAGTTTTATGTTATGTTACATTTTTTTTCTCCATTAGGAAAATGCATTTGAAATTTTTTGAGTTTTAGTGAAAGTGGAGTGTGATTGCATAGTTTCAAAGGACAACTGAACTGTGTACTCTGGAGAACCATTAGAAGAGTTTTGGAATATAATAATTTATTAGCTTGAAGAACAGTCTCTACTTTGCTATTGAGACCTGATATNTTTAGGAGATACAAACACTGGTATTCCCCTCAATTCACAAGCAGTAATGACTGTAATAAACTGCGAGAGACTATAGTTTAAAGAAGCAAAGACATCTTTCAAAACGTTCACTTTGGTCACCTGATAGTAAGTGCATGGAGGTTTCCTAGTCAGCTTTTTATGTCTTACCAGTGTCTTGTTGCTGGGGAAAGCCATGGTCTTATTGAAGCTCATATTTCTCTAGAAATTCTATGCTGTCAATTGATCCTTTTGTTTCCTAGAGATGTTGAATATTTCTATTCACTTCAAAAATCACTTAGTAATCACATAATATAAGTATTCTTTGGAATTCAACACGTATATATTCACACAGTAACCACCATGATTATCAGGATACAAAACAGTTCTTTTACCCCAAAGAACTCCCAGCTCATCTCCATTCTTGCTTCCACTACTGAGCCCAGACGACTACAGACATCTTCTTATCCCTGTTGTTTTGTCAGTAAGAGAATTGTTATGAAAGTGAAATCTAGCATGGAGCCTTCTAAGACAGGCTTACTATACTTAGCCTGTTGTCAAATGCACTAGCAGTTCTTGCCTTTCCGATTGCTGANCAGCATTTCTCTGTAAGGATAGACTTCAGAATATTTAGCCAAGCATTCATGAAAGGCAGTCGCAGTTTTCCATTTGGAACAATTATGAATAGAACTGCTATAAATTTTTACATACATATTTTTGTGTGAAAACTAGTTTTTTGTATGTTTGTTTCTCAAAGGTAAATAGCCAAGGGTAGGATGTTACATGTATGTATGTATGCCTCAATACCACACAAACTTCTTACTAAGTGGATGCACCATTTTTATTCCCACCAGCAATGTATNAATCGCAGCTGTTCCATATCCTTGTAGCTCCTTGCTGTTGTCAGGAATTTTTTAAATCATTATAATATGTGCAATAGAAACAGCTTTTTTTAGGCTGTAAAAGATACTGTAATTTGAAGGCCATCATCTCACCTAACTACCATCTGGAGAGCTGTTCTACTCCTGTACTATTAGTATAGTTCTGATACCATTTCCCCCCATACATACACACCCTTCTTATAAGTCATGCTTTTCCTGTGAAATTTCATTGATTCAGGTTTTCATCTGTTTAAAAATTTCTTCTTGAATACTTAATAAGATGGCCTCTTTATGTTTAAATTCTAACGTATTTTATATATATGAGTTTTATATCAGATATTATATACATAATATATTAAATCTGCACTATTTTTATATCAGATATTATAATTATAATAATTATATAATGATATCATACAATTATATAATTGTATGATATAATATAATATCATATCGTATCATATTATATAATATACCTAATATCTGATATAATTATAATATAATATCTGGTATAAAAATAATGCACTGATTTAATATATGTTTACTGACTATTTACAGCATTTTATCCAGTTAGGCGAAAAAGACATGCTATCACAAGAATATAGTCTATAAAATTATAAAATTGAACTTCTAATGATATAGTAAAATCTTTGAGATTGGTATGCAATGTTGAAAGGATATAAGTCTCTTTTATGCTTTTAGAAAAATGAAAACAAATCTGTGGAATTGAGCACAGTTTTTGCTTAGGAGTAGAGGCTAATGGTGAGAGTTAGAAGATATGTGTCACAGTGCCTCGTGACTCTATTTCTGTTACTGTATATCAGAGCTCAAGAAAATTATTTTATTACTATAGATGTTTATGTGCTCTTAACAATTCTTTCCAAGTTGAAAATTTTAACCTTATATTGTATCTTTCTAGGATTTACCTCTAGCTACCAATTTTGGCAAAATTGTTGTTTTAACAAATATTTGACTTTGTAGTACAACATGATATAATAAATTTGATCATTATTTTTTCTTGCTGTAGGACACTGGACAGTGACATAAAGTTCTGATTTGATCTTACGACCTCTAAGCGGTAGCATATTGATATACTCCGTTTATATACTAGTTCCAACCTTTGACGTCCATAACCTTCTAGTTTTTCTCCTAACATACTGATTTTTCAGTCTCTGGTTAGCATCTCCCCCAGGGCTTTGTTTTGCTCCCTAGATGTGCTGATTCAATCCAATAGCTTTATTTTAGATTGTTGACTCCCAGATTTTTATCACAAAATTCTACCATAACATGTCTAACTCCAAGCTTATGAATACAACAATGGGCTTCATACATGTTTTCTTCTACTCTGTCCAGACATTACAAAAATAAAATACATCAAAAATATGTATTTATAGTACTTAGAAAATTTTCTCAATATATAAGTTAGTATAGGAGGTTGTGGACAGTAGTCTCATCCTACATTGATGGAGTGAAGTACAGCAGTCCACAGGATTGGAAGAGCTTATGGGAGTCTGTTATGGTGTTTATCTAGGGGTGACAAGAAGATTACAGAGACAGGAAGGCTGTTGAAGTTGTGGAATTGTAGTTTTGTGATTTTTTTTTAACTTTGTGTTTGGGAAGGGTTTTTAGTATTTGTGTGTGTGTGTGTGTGTGTGTGTGTGTGTGTGTATTGAGATTTAATTAACAAAAACACACCATTTAAAGATGTACATTGTAATGTTTTAATATGTATATTTAAATATATATTATATATACTATATATTATATATAATATATATTTAAATATATATAAATATAAATATATATAAATATGTTGTATAATGTACCAAAATCAAGCAAATTGACACATTACCCCATATAGTTACTTTCTTGTGTATGTATTAAGAACAAATAAGATATTATATCTCAGCAGATTTCAAATGTGCCANCCAGTCTTATTAATAATGGTCATCATTCTGTACAATAGGTCCCGACATTTTATTCCATCCACAATTTCTGTGAAGTCATCAGACTTGTTAGTGTGTTGTCTGTCACTTTGACTTATGAGTGTGTTCAATTATACTTTATTGAACTGAGAAAATATGGCATTTGTGGTCCAATATCATAGAATTTTAAAAGAATATAAAAAGTTGAATACTGTAAAGTAGATAATTTCTTAATATTTTTGTTCTAAGTAAGAGTAAGAAAACTCTGCTTATTCATATGTAGCAAAGACAGTCTGTGTGGCTAGAAGCTGCTTGCTTTCCCCACTCCCTGAGATTATTAGTGAGTCTATAAAGCTATTTGACAAATTCCCATAACTAGCCATAGGGGTTTAGCAATAACAACAACAACAATAATAAAGCAATTTAAAAAGCATATTTCACAAATTCACCTCCAATTTATGTGGCTATTAGTTTATGGTGTGAAATACTAGGATAGACTATAAAGTTAAATCAAAAAAATTCTCTCATGTGGGGAAATTCTGCTGTAGACTCTTGCTTTCTTTCATTGCCTTTCTGATTTTCTCTCTGCATTGATCATACCATCTAATACCTTTTCTGTAGAAAGATTTTCCTCTGTGATGATATTTTAGGTGCCTGTGGAACTGCAATAAATCTAAAATAGTCTAAGAAAGTGATAATCTACAGGTATAAATATTTGCTGCTGCGGTTATTAGAATATGTGAAGCATAGGGTTTGTGGGGTCTTTACTTCCTAAACCAAACAATGAAGAGTCAAGATGACCATGCTTGGAGAGTAAGATGATCACATCAAATGCCTGAGGTGATGTGAGTTCTAGAAGCCACCTAGTACTCTAGCTTTTATTTCTAGATCATGAGNTGAGAAACTATGAATCACATTGTTAATCCTGTGGACTAAGAACCATTTCACAGTGAATATTTGCAGTCTACTTGACGACAGGGACTGTCCTTGGTTTCAGCTTATCAAAGAATTATCTTCTCCAGAAGAATGTTATGTACCTCACCAGTAACACTCTGCTGCCAAAAATGTACTTACTATTGTATTCCAAATTTTATTTTAAAAAATCATGTAATTTGTTTTCACTCTTGTTATGTACATTCTTGCAGACTATAACATCTCTGACTTTCCTTTCTGTACACAAAGTTTAGAATACTTATTGTGTTTTCTTTGATAGAAAATGTTTACCAATCCCTGATAGATAAGGAATCTAAAGCCCAGGAAAGGTAAATGATGTTTTGGAGGTACTAGATTTCATTGATTCCCTGAGTTCAGAAGTGCGTGTGATTTCTACTGACTGTTGTTCTAGTCGCCGTGCAAGTGAGTTAGCTTCTCTTTCCATTAGCTTCTTAACCTAAAGTAGTTATGAGAATTAAATGAGGAGGTGATACATGAAATGATTTTAACAGTGCCTGTCACATGATTATTGTTGCAATAATTGTTACCTATTGTTATATTTAGTGTCCGTGTGTTTAATTGATGGGATGTCCCAAAAAGACTCAGATTCTCCTAATTTTTTATAAGTGGGTTGAAGCCCACTTATAATCTTTCAGATATGAAAGAAAATCGGCATTTATTTTTATTCTCATTTTTATTCTCATTTGTAGTATGGTTTGTTCATCCTCCTTTAGCTCCTCTAAAAAGTAATAGAAAGATATTTTATACTTCTAAATTACATTTGTGACTCCTAATATTGAAGGGAAAACTTAAACACAGAACACTTACATGANAGCCCCTAGAATAACCTGCCCTGAATCTGGCAGATGAGACCTGTGGGTCTCTCATCTTTCTACCCAGAGGAAATTCTTGCATATCTAAAGCTACTTGAACTGATTACATTTTTTAATGATTCAGCTCTTATTTTTAATTGTATTTTATGCAATAGTGCAGTTTTGTNTTATTGTCCATTCTTTCAGTGTTATTCATACAAAGCGTATTTTCTCAGATTTTTTATATTCTTCATCTTCAGCTTTACAAAACTGTCATGCTGAACTACATGGAACCGAGTGAGGCAAAGGCCCTAAACACTGGATCCCTTAGTACAATGAGCTATTAGTTTTTTGGCAACTCATTTTTTTTTTATGTTTCAAAAGGGCTCCACACCATTTTATTTCTCCCTATGAGTTAGAATAAAGGAAAGCCTATATTCTGCTGTAATAAAATTTAGAAGTCTAGTTTCCCAAGAAGATCCACTGTGTGGTTGACAATTTCTAGGAAAATGATTGTTAAAGGCTATAGGTTATAATGAATTTTCAAAAGTATCACAACTAAAAGACCATCTCTAACCTTTACTTATTAAAATGACAAGAATTAGAGTTGCCTATAATTGCTTCCTTTGTGACTCCTATCTTGTGTTTGCTTAATTTACTGGTCCAAACGAGATCTTACCCTTCTCAGACCTCTACATTTAATCTCACAAAAGAAAACACTCCTTTTTTTTAACTGTTTAGTACATCAGTTTCCTTGGTTTACTGTCATTTATAATAGAAATATATCTTAACAGAAAAAGAAATAATGGGACAGGAAAAGATGCAGTGATGTTTATTTTAGAAGAAATTAACAAAAATTTGTTGTTGATGCATGCAGAATTAAATATGTAGTCTAAAAGGCAAGATTTAATAACAGATAGGATGAGTAAGACCACTATGTAGCAGACCATTCTGTAGATAAACAAGAGTGAATCAGAAGAAATTCAAGGTCAACAAACAACCACTAGCATTTTATTTTTGTCTAAGTATAGTTCTGCTATAGTTTTATANTGAGTTTAAGAATAAATGGGTTACAATTATTTGTTCTCATAACATCTAGTACTTCATTTAACATGACTTTTATTACTGTGAAATTACTAATTTGATTGTCTAATTCCCTTCTTGGGCAGGTGTCACCTGAGGTTGAAAGAATTAATGCATAAAAATATATTCAGAAATGAATGAATTTGTAAGGGGCATTATTATTTTATTTATTCGACTGAGTGTTATTACAGGGCCATATGCATCAACTAATAGTAGGCCTTTCAATATATCAGGAAAGGGCATGCCTTTGATGTTTATGCCACCCATTCTCAGATCTTTCGACTTATCTCTGCATATCACCCAATTTTCACATTAAGGGTATAATGCTGTTTTCACAGAGATAAAGGATTTGCATCAAGACCTTGCTCAGATATTACCCCCTACTAAAATTACCTTCCTTCCCCCAGCTATGAGTAATTGCTTCTTCTCTGATGATCTCCCACAGCACATTATCAAGGACTCTTTGGACTGAATTTGCTTTCACAGTTTTCAGTGCTTTATTTAGTTATATCTGTCCCACACTGCACTTCATTCCTGTGCTTTGCAAAATACCATGCAGTAGATTCTTAAATATTTGTGCATTAAAACAGAAAGTTGTTAAAGGAAAAAAATAATTTGCACATGTTTCAAATTCAAAACAATTTTATGGTACCTTAGAGTATTTATCCCAAGCATAAAGATGAGAAATCCATTCCACAAGCAGTCAGTTCAACCTCAACACTGTCCACAATTGAATAGGCATGCCTGTGAGAATCTTAGTTACTGTTCCCACTCCCCCACCCCCGTAGCCACTGTTATTAATTAACTAGTTCAGGTAATCATACAATGCATTCTACTGAACAATTTATAGAAGAATAATTAGTGGGATAATTTTTGTTCCTAGGTAGATCTCTGGATAATAGGACAAAAGGAACATGTAGACAAATACTTGAATAGCAGTGGGTCAGTGGCAAAGATACTGGGAGGTGGGTACAGGCTCACGTAAGTCTGCCTTTGCTTGCTACAGAGTCAGAACCTTCATTTCCCTCTGTGAGTTTTCTCATATGTTCTCCAAATGAAAAGTTAAGCACATGATGGCAAGTGTCTTCTCCACCCTTGTTTTCTTCTCTGCCTTGTTTTCTTTTGAGATGGTATCCATGCTGTAGCTCAGACTGGACTATGAATACATCACAGTCTCCCTGCCTTTTCAGAGACATCACCCAGTAGCCTTAAGCCAGACCTGACTGTAGCATTTTAGCTTATTCCCATTTGCTATTGGATTTGTTTCTAGTTTGTTTTTGTTTTCCTTGTCTTCCTCCACTTTGCCTTCCTCCTTCTTTTTTTCTTCCTCTGAGATAATGACAGTGTCTTACTATATAGCTCATGCTGGCCTTGAACTCACTCTGTTAACTAGCTGGCCCAGTCCTGGGGCTGGAATTACAGTGGTGTGCCACATGTGCAGTTTAAAATGATGATAATCTCAGACTCAAATATAAACAAGCCAATCTGGATCTATTCCTCACATCCTTTTATTATTTATACTATGACAGAATATTAGTATGACTTAATTTGAGAATACACTGGAAGACACAATAATTTCAAAAGTCTTTTTAATGAGAAAAGTCCTACTTCAGAAATAGTTAACAGACTTGTCTATATTAGTAGTGACAGCTAACATTTATTGATTTCTGTGTACTAGGCCCTGCTCTAAGAGATTATATGCAAAATTATATGATTATATATTTATATGATTATATGAGATTATATGATTATATGCAAAAATCAGCTATCTTCACATTAACTCTTTTGGTGGGGAAACTGAGGGATAGAGGAGAGGAAGATCTTTCAAAAATATTTTTTTATTATGTGTATGTGTTTATACATCTGTGTGTTAGTATGTGCATGTTGTTGTCTGTGGGGGCCAAAGGCTTATGATCCCCTTGGAGCTGGAGTTACAGGCAGTTGAAGGTGCTGGGAAACAAACTCAAATCCTCTTTTAGAGCAGTATGCACTCTTAACCACAGAGTCAACTCTCCAGTCCTGAAGGGGGCAGGGAGGGCAGGGATGTCCAAGATTAAAGTATTTGGCAAAGTCAAGATTTAGTCCCTGAAAGTCTGATCCAAGAGCTTTTAAACAATACACATAGTCCTTACACCAAATCTCTAAATTACAATTTATGCTCAGATGGTTTCTTCAAAATATTCATGCTTTTCTCTGCTTTTAAGAGATGATCTTTATTTTAAAGCAGATTTAATTATCATCATGATTTAATTATCATCATGTTTCCCTTCAATTTACACATGCTCAGGAAATAAGAGTTCATGTACAATGTAAACAAATGGACAGTTATCATATTATAAATATAGGAAGTGTGTGTGTTTAAGATGAGATACACCTGTCTAAGCTGCCTGGATGTTTAGAGTATTAATGATTCTTTCAAAATAGATGTCATCAACTTTTCCAGCAAGAACCCAGATGCAGATCAGAGACTGTGTCTCCACTTAGAGTCATTCTCTTTTCCCCCTTCCTCCCCAATTTTATTTTTGTTAATTTTGTTTTTCTCCTTTATTCTTCATGTTATAGCCATTTCATCTCGGTGAAAATCTTAAAACAGCCTCTACTTAAGTGCTCACATATATCTCTAAATTTATAAAATGAGAGATTGGATTAGCTGATCGATCATAAGTCTCTGGGGAAAGTTTATGATCTATAGATTTGTTGGAATTTCATTTTGTTAAGAAAAAGGTATATGGTAATCTGTAAGTAAGACACATCAAAAATAGTCATTGATGAAGAACATTTTTATCCAGAAACTAAATTCTACTTTTATTCCTTACAGACTTTTATTTTGAAATTCACTAAGTGGCTTCCAAAAAAGAAATTAGCTGTGTTTTTTTATGTCTAATTTATCTATATTAAAAGGGTGTCTATAAATCTATCTACTTTGAAGACCTCAGTTCATAATCAAGGAAACTTTAGCAAAGTTTATTGGAAACTTTAACAGAGTAACTGATAACCTAAGATGCTGATTAATTCATCATTAGAAACACAATGACTAAGATGTCTAGGATAAATTCTAGGTCATATATAGGGAATGCAAATGTCTTTTATCTAAATCTTGGGTCTTCACTTTGAAATCCTCATTCAACTCAGCCTTTTCTTTTCCCACAGCAAAATTATCCCACTAAATTCCCCTCCTATAGTGACCACGCAGAGTATAAGCACTTTGGGGATCCTGATCTATAAGGAGCTATTGTTCTGGGATTTTAAAACTTCTTATATGTTTTAAAATGTTTGTCCCTTCAGCTTCCAATGCTGTACTTAAAGAATTGTCCCAGCAGATCCTGGGCCTTCTGTGTCAGCTAGCTACTTCAAACACTTCCTGGGTGTAACAGAGCTGAGAGAAAATAATTAAAGGAAGAACAATGTCTCCTGCCCTCAAGGAACATGACATAGTGTTATGATGATGAATGGAAATATTAACAATTTCCTCCGAGGTTTTTGTAAAAATGAAAACATATATATTTCATACCCCAAATAGATACTGAATCCTACCAAGGGTAAAGAACACGTAGTAAATAAAGTAATGAAACATAGTGAGTGTAAAGATGGAATTTACATAGACCAGCTTTCACAGCACAGGTAGAACTTGAAATGCTTCTGAAGTCCTAACNTTGACCTGCTGTAAGTCACTATGGAAGTAACAGGAAATGGAAAAGGAAACACACTGAAATTCGTATTATTCATGCTTCCTCTAGTGACAATGCCTGGGAATAAAGACCATCAAAGTGCTTACTGCCTTAAGACATCTTTCTTTAGGTACAATAGTTAGTTTAGTCATAAGTCAATTCTTTATTAAAAATAAACTTCTATTCTTTGTTTTTAAATACAATGTTAAGTCCGTCTTCTGTGTTAATAAGAAGGTAGTAAATAAATAAACAAATGACCCTCTTACTCATCTTTACTCATCAGACTGTTTTCTCCAACAATTGGATTTTATCTATAGTTGCTTTTCAAATTATAGAAAATACAGTCAGCATTTCTCACTGATTTTTGTCCATTCTTCTCATCTGTTAAATGACCTACAATCTTTTAAACTTCCCAGAACATTACTCCTTCATTTGCCCTATTAGTCTAGGTTTATTGTTATGTTGATTTGGTTGTTGAAATGCCCAATACCTGAAAAGAATCATGAGAATTTGGGTGTCTTGCCATTTCTTTCTTTCATATTTTTCTTTTCTCTCTTTTACTTTTGTATGTGGTGTGTGTGTGTGTGTGTGTGTGTGTGTGTGT
>LZPO01068386.1:0-10929 GCA_001675575.1 Neotoma lepida
TCTCTCCCCCATCAACCTCCAGCCTAAAGATCTCCACAGAACTCAAGAGTTCAGAGCACTCAACTGAGTCATTTTGCAATGATGCTCAGAGAGATGGGGATTTGCTCAGGTCTATATCCCAGTGTGGAAAAGCTACAGACTTTGAACACTTAATGTTACAATTCTTTTTAACGTCAGTTTTTCTGAGATTGTTTGGAGCAGTCAGGAAGCTATGGACACAGTGTCCTCTCCTCAGACTGACTATCTAGGTTACTGTCTGTGAAGACAAACNTAGCCTTACTCCTTCAGTGCTTTGGAAGCTGAGCTATGTATTTTTTAAAAATCTTGTTTAGGACTAATCTCACCTCACATCCATTAGGTTGGCTATTTTCCAAAAGTCAGGAAATAACACATGTTGGACAAAGTCCGTGAGAATGTAGATTTGTTAGTCACAGAAAACAGGACAGCAGTTCCTAAATAAATTCAAAATATAATTACCATATGACTCCACAAGGCTTTTCTGGCATATACCCAAAGGAAATGAAGTCACCACCTTCCAGAGATGTCTGTACTCCCAGGTTTGTGACGGCCTTGTCCACAGTAGCTGAGATATGGAAACAGCCTAAATGTCTACCAGTGGACAATGAATACAGAGACTGACATGTTTCTCTTACTATCTTCTATCCAGATGCTGTACTATTAACACAGATGTACACTCTCACACACACACACACATATATAAAACAAATACACATATACTAAACACACACACACACACACATACATTTCAGTCTTATCAAGGAGGGAGACTTTACCATTTGTTGAAACATTAAAAAACCTGGAAACCTTGTTCTAACCAAAAATAACCCAGAGGCCCTCCCCTCCCCTCTCCTGTATTGCATCATGTCACTTCTACATGGGTTCTAAACAAAAACAAGTCAAATAAATATGCAGAGGTAGAAAATGAAGCTGTGGTTTCTAGGCGTGTCAGATGTGTGGAAGAAAGGGGAAGATGACAGAAGCTGCAGAGTGGCAGGTGTACAGATGAGCAAACCTAAAAGACCGCCGTAAATCGTGCTGTGTTTGGAATTTCTTCTACTTGAGATGTTTCTGGCAGCTTTTGCCACAAAAAACTCCAAAATACCAAAAGGTAAATCTGTGAGATGATGCCTGTATTCCTCAGCCCCACTAATCCTTTTACTGTCTATGTGCATCCCATAATTATGCACAATAAAGTTTATTTTTAAAAGATAAAGGAATACCATTGTGTTTCTTTTAAAAATGAATACAGATAAAAGTTCACTCCATATTTGAGTTTTGAAATAATGGTTTAAGGAGAGGCAACATGGAGTCTTCCCAAATGTGACACTGCTGTGTGGAAATTTTCTGGAAAACTCTTTAATCATAACCAAGAATCATCCTTTATAGCTCCAGGGTCTGATGCTAGATTGCAAAAGATTTCCCATTTTGGACTTCAACTCAATAATAACTCAACAGTGTGAAAGTCAGAGGAAATGGACCATGAACAAGAGTGATAGGTATCTCCAGCTTGACCAGGGTTGCCCCAGAAACTCAGTGGCAGGTTAAATAATCAAATCCACACATCATCAGTCCACACACCCAGCAGAGGAGTCAGGAGCAGAACGGAGAGGGACTGCCCCACATTCACCAAGCAAGCTAAGTGTGGGTGCATGCACAGCTGTGGTCTGGGTGATTCTTCACGACTCTGTGCCACTTCTTTTCTTTCAGTCTGTCTGTCTGGGTGTTGGGGTTTGACCCTGGGCCTTCATCCATTTTAAGCATGTGTTCTACCTCAGAGTTACAGCTCTAGACCCACTCTTTTAGGTGAGCACCATCACAATGAAATNAAGAACTTTCTATTGTTGACTGGTATGGACTCTGTACTCAGATAACAAAGAATTACTGACCACCCAGAACATGTGAAAGAAACTCTTTAATAGACATACAGTCTGGAACAGTGACAGATACTAACAAATAGTCCTGAATGCTTAAGTACATAACTACAAGTGTGCAAACAGCTGGGTAAGGAANCAGCTGCTATGGGAATGCTATCTCCACCCAAGGTGGGAAATGATTGGTTGATCCTGTAGGATGACATTCACCCTTGGTTATCTCTCACAGATATTTATATAATGTGGAAATTCCTCTTTGTTTCTTCTGCTCAGTCATTCTACCTCTAGGAAGACAGGTATCATAGATGAACTAAAATCCGCACAAACATCCCCATCTTTCTTAAAACTACTCCAGCTGGAGGAGCAAGGTGGATACTTGAATTAACTGTGAGTCCCTGTATTTGTGCTATACCAGGGCTGAGACACACTATGCTCTGGAATTTGTCATCCCAGTTACCCAGTTCTTATTATAAATTCCTTACGTTTATCTCAAAAGCATACCTTTTGACTTCAGAATTGAACACAATCTTGACGATCAATTCCCCCTCTTCTCCAACCTTCTCTTAAACCACCACTATCATCATTTCATCGGCCTGCTGTAGTTGCCCTGTAAACACAGTCTCTTTAGAGGATCCATCAAGGTCTTTCTATCATGTCAAAATCCTTGTACCTAATTCCAGCAGTCTGTAAAGAGGAAATGTCTACACATTGGGATTCCCACCAAACACTAAACCACAGGACATTTTTCTACAACAAGAAGGTTTGAATTTGAGATCCAGGTCCCACCTGGAAGAGCTCAGAACTGGTTCAAGTTTCTTGGTGTCTTTCCCTAGCACAGGCTCACCCTGGGATTATCCTCTCTTTCTATCTTTTCAGGTACATCCATGAGCTTTCCTTGAGTACCCTCCTTTTCTTTTCCTGTGTCCCCAAGTTTACCCCAGTCATTTTTTCCTTCCTGGAGTCTCCTGCCTGTCTGGCAGCCTCAAATCTTCATGGGTGGCCCTTGTTGCCTCTCCTTCTACCTGCCAGATTTCTCCCCTGCTCCCTCTGCCCAATCCCAATTGTGAGAGCTGAAGACCAGGTAGACCTGGACAATAGAAATAGAAAGAGCCAGGCTTCCTTTCTCTTGGCATCTTTTGTCCCCATACAGTAAGTACCTTGGCGAGAGGATTCTGGTCTGCCTGGCAGAAAGCAGCATTGTCCAAAGCAAGTTGGCCTTGAGTCAGCATTCAGCCTGGGTCAGTGTTTCTCTCTGTTGAGAAGTTGGGCCAAGTTTGGCCAAAAGCCCACTCAGAATCCAGTTCTGGAATATGCATGTATTCCTCATCTCTGTCTACTTTCCCTGGAGAGCTCAGGAGGCCAGAGGAACTGTTCCCATACTGGCCTCTCAGCAGGGTGGGTTGACAACACTTCCTCTCCAGGAAAAGAACTAGAGTTGAACTTTCCTTTAACAAAATCTAATAGAGATTTAGTACTGGAGAGTAACGTCCTTTTCACAGAAAAGTCAGCCACAGCCTGTTTTCAGCAGAGCATGCCTGGGATACGTTGAAAACACAATTCAATTACAAATGCTTCTAAGATGGTTCCAGGATTAATCATCTAGATATCGTGTTCAGTTCTAAAGTCAAAGGCTCATTATGTAAGCAAAGCTTTGCCCAGGTAGGGGTGGGAGAGACAGTGTGGGTCTTGCCTGATCACCTTTGCCCTTGTCCTGGCCTTCTACCACACCCTGTCTCTATCTCTCCCTGCTATCCTTTTCTAAGGTGTGGCTATGAAACCTAATCATCACATGGGAATGTAGCAAGGTAGACATTTACCACACATTATTAAAATAAGCTAACTTGAATTACGCATTCAAATAAGGATGATCCTTTAAAATTGTTTGACTTACATTTATTACAACAATGCTGTTATTACTTAAAACCTCATTTTGGAATTTATCTCTTTGAATTACTTTAGAATTACATCCAGACCCAGTTTATGAGCCAGACAAGAATTATAGACTCAAGGAGAGGTCTCAAAATATAATCTGGTATATATGAAGAAGCTGAGAGCCCACAGGGTTTATAAACAGATTTTTCCCAACATCAAGAATTTGTTATTTCATTCTCTTGTAGAATAACCCACTCCCAAATGACAGCCGTGTTTGCTCATTAGCCATTTGATTAACAGACTCAAATGGCTTTATTAAGCCTGCAGAGATTACAGCATATGAGCGATCATTTATTAAACATTTTTATGTGCCAACACCTGTGAAAGTCACTTATCACAACAAAAACCACACACCAGTGATATCAGAATGTCCAGCTCAAGGAGGAGGTCAATGAAGCTCAGAAGCGTACAGTTACCGTCAGTGACAGAAAGTGAATGAAGCCCTTTTCTTTCAGAGCTTATGCAATATTCCTAACTCAGGGTACACTGAGCAAAGCCACAGACTGTTAGAGTTGACTGAAGATTGTTGTTATTGTGAGAACTGGAAGAGATTCCAACCTTCACCAAAGCATTCACTATAAATCACACGCACCACACTCACACGCTTGGTGTACAAGAGGTTACAGAATGCTGGTCTAGATGGATCATTAAAAAGCATCTAATGCAAACCATTGTATTTTAAGTGAACAGACTGTAGCCTGGAGGTTTCAAGCCTTGTTCCCAACAAGCTGTGGACCCAGGATTAGTAAGGTCATACAGTCCATATCCAGAGCTCCTCCCTTGTACTAAATGAAAGATTCACAGCCATGTTCTCAGTTCCAGGCAACAACCTGGAGGTATGGCAACTTCAGGACACCACCCAAGCCATGCATAATCCGGACCCTTCTCAATAAGTCATTGTTAGGCATTTAGAGGTCTTTCAAAGCAACACACCCAAGCATTGCCTCAATTCTGAGGCCAGTAGTCTTCCCATTGACACACAGAAGACAAGACAACTCACTCTGAGCAACTGTCATTCTGGAGTCCTTCAACTTAAAGGTATCTGAAAAGAAAATCACACAGAAGGCATCAGAACACAGAGGGCCCTGAGCCTCACATCTCTGGCCACTTTTATCAATCAGGGCTGGAGATGGGGAAAGATTTATGGCTTACCACACTGAAGCAGTTAGCCCAGGGAACATCTAGGTGGTAACTGAAGAATTCTCAGAGTTGTGTTTTCTTCAGTGTTAGCAAGTNGCCTCATACCTCATCTGTTCAGGGGGGCCTTCGCCTGCTGTGGATGGAATGCCTCTTGGCAGTTCTTAGGCATAAGTCTACTCTGAAGAGAAGATTACTATCATGTCAGAACTTCTCATACAAATTCACCTCCTTGGGAACACTAGCATGGCAAGAGCAGGCTAATATGGCCCTGCTGATGAAAGTTATATTTCAGGGACAGGCACTGTTCACCATCTGTACTGGCTGGTTTTATGTCAATTTGGAACAAGCTAGACTCATCAGAGAGAAGCTTCAATTGAGAAAATGCCTCCATAAGATCTGGCTGTAAGGCATTTTCTTAATTAGTGATCTATAGGGGAGGGTCCAGCCCACTGTGGGTAGTGCCATCCCTGGGCTGGTGGTCCTGAGTTCTAAAAGAAAGCAGGCTGAGCAAGCCATGGGGAACAAGCCAGCTCCCCTTCATGCATCAGTTCCTGTCTCTAGGATCCTGCCCTGTGTGAGTTTCTGTCCTGACCTCCTTCAGTGATGAACAGTGATGCTGAAGTGTAAGCCAAATAAACTTCCTGCCTGCAGGTTCCTGCCTGCGTGAATTCCTGCTCTCACTAATGATGAGCTGTTATACCGAACTGTGAGTGAAATAAACCCTTTTCTCCCTAAGTTGCTTTTGGTCATGGTGTTTCACCACAGCAATAGTAACCCTGACTAAGACAAGTTGGTACAGGAGCAGGGTATTGCTGTGACAGACCTGACCATATTTTGGGAAGGATTGTGAAAGAAGTTTGGATCTTTGGGCTAGAAAAGTGCTGAGTGCTGAGAGCTCAGTGAGATGTTCTTTAGGAGCTTGGAAGATAAGAATGTTGAGAGCAGTGTAGAAGATGGAGGCCTGGCTTGTGAAGTTTCACAAGGAAGTTTAAAGACTCTATCAGGCGCATTTGCTATTTTGAATTAAGATTCTGTGGTTCTGGTTAGCTGGGACTGAAGAATCAGCTGGGATTAACAAGATACCAGAACTACTAAAGTGAAACTTTGCTTTGCTGGGACACTCGATGCTGGTTGGCTGGAGCTGAGAAATTCCACGTGACTAAGAAGAAACTAGCATCACTGAGGTGAAATCTGGGAAGTGTTTCCTGGGGTCAGCACACTGAGCTGTGTTCCAGAGACGGCCAAGGTTGTATCTCATACCAGCAGCTGAACTTGGTAGTGTGAGAATCACCCAAGTGGTGCTAGATTTGAAGGCATGAAGAAGTCATAGAGAGCAGCTAGGCTTGGCACTGTNAGACGCCATTGGTAAAGGAGCAGCCTCATATCACATAAGAAGAGAATTTTGATGAGGAGAGAGATGTTATATTTTAGATGTCAAAGTTTACTGTAGAATTTTTTCTGCAAGCTTAAATCAATATTATTAAATAATAATATTAAAGAGTGTTTTGCTGCTTTATTGACAGTAGCTAGGAAATGGAAACAATTCTGTATGTTTACGTGTAATTTTTTCCTTTACCAATTATGTTTCCTGTGCTTTTTAAAGTGTCTACAATGCAATACATTAGTTTTATAGTTTAAATAAGGGAAAATGATCTCTCAGAAGGCAGTTCTAGAACTTTTTCAGCCCGGTGGTTTTAAATTCTGTTTCCTACTCTTCTTTCAGTGAGCCATGGTGCTATTCATCTTTGCTTACCATGGCANGAGCATTGTTGGATGCCATAAGGCTTTGCTGTGCCCTTTCCCCTACGGCAGATTGTTAAGGGACCGAAGGCCTATCTTCCCAGCTTCCTCCCAAGAAGCCCTTGCTGTGTCCTGTAAGGACAGACTAACTCTGACTAATGATATTAATCTTTGTGGTGAAATGCAGCACAGTCGTGTCAAGGGTCTCCTGGTCCTGCTGCTGCCTCTCATGCTCATCAATTCTAGGTGTACACTGTCAGCCCAGGTCCTTCATTTGGCTGGTACCCACTGTCTGTCACTTACTCAGGTGCCCTGAGCTAGAGAGGGTCTCTGTCCTTCAGCTCACAGTTATGTGTGTGATTCTATAGGACACTATAAATAATTGGGGGTTTCCTCCCTTTTTGGTATGTATAATTTATATGTGTATGTGTGATATATGATGTGTGTATGTAGGCATGTACCTGGCATAGTACACATGTGGCAGTCAGAGGAAGGGTCTCTGTTGTTTTCCACTGTGCTGCTGATGCTCAGCTGGCTAGTCCTCAGGCTTTTGAAGATTCTGTCATCTCTGTTTCCCATCTTCCTGCAGGAGCAATAGGATTGAAGACTACATGATTATGCTCAGATTTGAACTCAGGTCTTCAGGCTTGCACAGCAAACACTGTAACTCACTGACCATCTGCCCAGCCCACTATCAGGTTTCAATTTCCTTTCAATATTAATTCAAATATATACTCCTACTAGCGTCAACTCTGTCGTTATAGGCGCACCAATTTCCCATCCTATCATGAGTTTCCTCTGATGGCAAAGGCTGCTTTGTATTCAATAGAAATCATTCCCTCTTATGTCTCAGCCCAAAGCTAGACTACATTACCCAGACTTCTTTGCAGTTTGCTGTGGCCATATGACCTTGATCTGGACAAGGACACAGGAATGGCAGTGTGAACATACTTCCTGCCCAACTCATGAAAAACTCCCATAAGTGACTGGTCCTTCTCTGTCCCTTTGTCTTCTGATGTTGACATTGGGGTAATTTGGAAAGCTGAAGACAAAATAGCATCCTTCAGCCCAGGCCCCTGGGTGTCTGCAGAGCAGAGTGGTCTCACTTCATAGCTGGTGGGTATGTGCTGGCATGATGTCTCGGAAACTTTAGACTCATTAATAGTATTTAGAATGATTTTAAGTGTTGTTCCAGCTACACATTGGCCATGTTTCCAGCAGTACAGAACACACGGTGTGAACTGTTTAGTGACACTATCATCCTTTAGAGTCATGGCTTCTCCAAGAAAAAGAGTGGGGAGTCTTCTCATTAACACTTTTCATATGAAGGCAGGAGGTAATGCCATTGGTTTTTACTAGGTACACATTTACTCAAAGTAGCAAAGGTTACTTCTTCTCATTCTTAGCATAGAGTTGGCAACACTGTTTTGGGTTTTTTGTTTGTTTGTTTTTGTTTTTTGTTGTTCTGTAAAGGATTCAATAGTAAATATTTTAGGCTTTATAATGCACTTAAAATCTCTGTTGCCTGTTCTTCATTTGATTATTGTTGCTTTTAAATAGTTCTTTACATATATATGAACCATTCATAGCTCATATATCTTACAAAAATATACTACAGGCTATATTCAGCCAAGAGCCATGGTTTACAAGTTACAGGCTTTAGGCAAGACTGGTACCACAGTGCCCCTGACCTATGAGGACGATGGAGCTCACAGTTCAGTGGTTCCTGCTGTGTCCAGCACAGCTCTGGGGATAGACCCGAGTGGAATGGCAAGGGAATGAAGAGAAGACAGAAAGACACACTGACAGAAAGCTGGGCTCTCTGCTAGAGAAACCACACACCCCAGAAGTCCAATATGTCTATTACACAGGGTTTACCAGAGAGGTGGGGTTATCACATCCAGCTGAAGAAGAAGACAGGGTTTATGGTACCCAGTTGNGGGGAGGAGACATGGCTAGCAGTCTCTGTGGGGGAGTGGTCTTTAGGCTGTAAATATTTGTGGGGAGAAAGCCACAGTGGACATTTTCTGCACACACATGGATCAGAAGGGAAGGTTTGCCGCTTCCCTCTGGGTCTGACGGTGGGGTTCCTTGACACAGCACACATTCACTGAGGACCTCACACACTCAGGGCTTCCTCCACACCCCACAGCTCCCAGTGCCCTACAGGCCTCTTCTAACACAACAAGCCATGAAATGTGCTGCAAATGGAGTTTCTGATGTCTACCTCCTCCTCCATCCTGCCACCTCCTGAAGCATGGGGGCTTGCATTCACCTTCTTTCCCCAAGGTCATAGCAGAGACACCAGAGAACATCCTTGACACATTTTGGTGAATAAATAAACACACACATCTTTGTGTTCTAGAAGTTAATTTTAGTATCTCAGAACTTAAGTGTGACAGCAAGAGCTGTTACAGAAACATGAAGCATCTGCTAAACTGCTCCTTTGAGCCAGCTCCTCTGAGTAGACAGGTCCTGTATNTGGACATGGAGGACTGTTGCACATTGAATCTTAAATATCACCATGGACATGTATTGAAGGTGTGGTCCCCAGCCTCTAACATTGTTGGGAGGTAGTGAAATCTTTAACAGGATGGGCCTAGTGCAAGGAAGCATGGTTACTGGGGGGTACTTGAAGGGTTAGTGAGACGCTGACCGTCACCTCCTTATCCCATTAGTCCCTGGGTACCATGAAGTGAGCATGTTTATTCACCACACAGCTTCTGCCATCAAGTTCTGCCTTACCAGTCCCTAATCAATAGACAAGTGATCATGGACCGTGAGCCAAAATAGTACCTTTCTTCAACTTTTATCCCGGAGTTTATCTTACACACTATAGGACATGTGGTAACATCAGGAGATTTTTTCATTGTGTCTAGAAGGGGTATCATTGTCATCTAGTAAATAGAGGGTGAGTGTACCAAATAGGACGGCCCCAAACAAAGAGTGTTCTAGTCTGACACAGTAGTAGACCCCTGGAAAATTCCTGTGGAGGAATCAGTCCTCTCAGTGTCCATGGCAGGAAGTTTCCAGTGTCATGTGTAAGGCCATGATGACATGCTCTGGAGGAGAGATGAAGGTCATCGTGGTGTCATAAAACCACCCATATGATATTGCTGTAGAAAACCATCTCTGAGGTAAAAAAAATAATAGAGACTGGAAAAAGAAGGGCTTGGCTATAAGTGGTGGCTGGGTTTTGTTCTTTTTAATTTATTTATAAATTATTTTATTGAGACAGGGTCTCATATAGGTAAGACTGGCATAAAACTCACCATGTAGCCAAGGATGGCCTTAAACTCCCAATCTTCTTCCCTCCACTACCTGAGTGCTGGGCTAACAGGCTGGCACACCATGATGCCTGGCTTATGTGGTGCTGGCGCTCAAACACCAGCTTCATGACACTAGGCAGGCACTACACCAACAGAGCTGCATCTCTCTTTGTGTTCTTTTACTTTTCCTTGAAGCACTGTGAGAGGTTTGGCCCCCACTTTTCTCATGGGAAGAATGGAAATGCATGTTTGATGAGTTACGTCTCTATGCTAGAACCTGCTGACCGGGGGTGGTTCAGCATGAGCAGCTAAGCTTCCTCCTCCTTGGGCATTCTTCTCACACAGAGAGACTTTTTCCCCTTAGGAAGAACCTTGATGCTATGAAGTCATTGCAGAAACCAATGTTCTCAATGACTTGAGCAGCAAAAATCCAAGGGAGCATCTCTTGGGGATGCTAAATCTTAAAATACAAAGAAAGCAAAGATGANTGTGGCCTTTCGCATCCATTCCCTAGAAGTCAGTCAGGTACCTGTCACTGTCAGACAGGGATGGGAATGCAGAAATTCAAGCAAACACTTGGAAGAATGTCTTGATTTGTACATTCAGGGTTATGGGTGACTGGGGTGCCCTTTACACACTGCTGGAGACACAGAATGGACACATTGATGAGACTGCAGAGCAGACAGCTGGAGTAGGGGGTGTGGCTGTGAAAACTGAGCTGGATCCTCCCCCTCTTCCCTCAGAGACTTCTCCATATTGATTCTACTCACCAGGCAAATTTGCACACATTGCTAGCTTCTCCGCAGGAGTTTCTTATTTCAACAAAGGAAAGAAGAAAAGAAGGGAAGGGAAAAGAAGGAAGAAAAGCTATGGCAGACTCTGCCATGTTCCTTCCTATGCATCCTTGGTCCCTATGGCAGACTCTGCCATGTTCCTTCCTATGCATCCTTGGTCCC
>LZPO01068388.1:0-10907 GCA_001675575.1 Neotoma lepida
TATACCCCAGAGAAACCATCCTAGGTCTGCAGCAAAGCTGTGTGGCTTCCCCCACCACATCACACTTCATAGAAATGCTGAGCAGACAGAAGCACAGCATTACAGGGATTTTTCATAAGCAAAAAATCCTAAAAGGGATTCAGGGAAACATTTCTGATATTTTATTCCACTTGGAAATTTAATTCTTCTCCGGATTAATCTTTTCTTCTGCTTACGACTCTGATGTGGGGTTTTTCAGGGTTAACTCAGCCAAGTTTCCAAAGCAGGCTTTCTTTCATCTACTGCAGTCAATTCGTGATTCAAATCAAGAAATGTCTGAATCCAAAATGAATGTGATGAGAAGTCCTGATTGAAACAATAGGTTGTTTTATATTTTATCTTTTTTGGTGTCCTTCTATTTTGATGGACCCAAAATAATATAAACTACCAAAACAAGAAGATAGTACACAGGTGTTGTTATTGCATTTACAGCCCACTGTGGCTTTTAAGGTGGTTGCTATGGCAACATGATCATTTATAGACTATAATCCCATTAGGCGAAACTGGTGATAAACTAAGCTCATTATAACAAAGCTTATATCGCTTCACTTCCGGTTGTGTCTGTTTTATGGCAAATTACAGGAGTCGAGCTATTAAATAACAAACCCATAAGGGTGCTGTACTTAGTCATAAAATATTTTTGGACAGAGGAAATGGGAATTTGGAAAACTACCGCAAATGATTCTTTTGAGTGTTAGCTAAACTTTGCAAACAAATGCAAATCATTGTGATTTTACGAACTAAAGCCAAGCTTGCTCCTCCAAGATGCTCTCAGCATCTCACTTCCCAGTGCATACACCAACAGGCTATCTATTCACCAAGCAGCTGAGACCAAGTACAGTATCTACAGGTAGCATAAGAAGTCAGTACCAAACCTAGCTACATTAGATACTTTTTTATTATGATGATCAAATATATAACAAAAGCAGCTCAAGGGAGGATCTTTGGTCCTAGACCCCAGCTCAAGGAATTGTGCTGCTCACATCATTTGACATCTTCAAATCCAAAAACAGGCACCACTCAGAAAACCTGTGTTGAGTTAGAAAATATGTCAGATATGAGATTTAAGTTCTGTTAAGTTTTAGCTTCTTCATCCAAGGTAGGCTCAGGCTCAAAGGCAGGTTTAGACTTTCCAAGATTAGAGACAAGGCGTTAAGATACTGCATGAAGTGTCATTGATATGACACAGAGTTCTAATAGGAACACACTCTTTAGTAAGAGCCATAGAGCCTGAAAGCTAAGTCAACTGAAAGAAGAATGAATGTAGTTTCTTGTCCACTTCTAACATTTAGTGTGTTATTTGATTAAGATATGTGATCTTATCCTAATATCAAATCCTGCTTTGGGAATATTTTTTAAAGATTTTATTTATTTTTATGTCATGAGTATGAGTGTTTTGCCTGCATGTATGTGTGTGTATCAAGTGCATGCAATGCCCATGAGTCTAGAAGAGGAGATCTCAGATCCCCTAAAACTGGAGTTACATACAGTTAGGAGCTACCATGTGGGCACTGGGAACTGAACCCCAGTCCCCTGCAAGAGCAGTGGGTGCTCTTAACTGCTGAGTCACCTCTCAGTCTCCCAAATCTTAAAATCATTTTTTCCTAGGCACTAAAACATAAGAGGCCACACTTCCAGTACCACTTTCAGAATATTGGAAACCTCACATATAAATTGTTTTTTTTTAAATTGGTGATTTCTTTAGGGATCAGGAGCCTCAGAATTACAGAATCACATCAGAAATATAAAAGCACATCTGCATGGTAGCACTGCAGTCCAAACTGTTGTCTTACCACTGATGGAATATGGAATGCAGAGTGTGAACAAATCCTAGAAAATACCACTGTCTCCATGCGTATGTGTGTAAACGATTTTACAAAAGGAGAGAAACTTGGGTGGGTGCTACGTCTAAGAAGTGGTGGATTCTGTGGGATGAGAGGAATGAAACACAACCTCCTGTGCACCTTGCTTCACCACAGAGTAATTCATGGAAGGGAACAGGAAGACTGTAGAGAAAAGGGGAAGCATCTATCTGAGTAGGATGTCAACAAAAACATAGGCAACTAACAACTATAAAATCAAAAGCTATTCAAGAGAACAATAGCACCGATGTGAAGAAACCCACTTTCCCACAAGTGATAGAAGCAGAAAGGTGAATACATTTGAGTTTAACTCTTGAAAATGTTTTCTAGTGAACAATGCTACTGAGAAAGGCTGGCTTTCCCCTTCCTGGGAGCAGTGGACTCTTATTAATGAGATTTATGTAATAACAACAGCAGAATGCTGCTGATTGATTTTTTTAATTTCAAAATCAAATTAGAGGAAAAGCACTGAAGCCCAAGGCAGATTTATAGCCTAGAAAACAAATACTGTATAAAATTTTTTGTTGTTTGGTTTTTGACACAGAGTCTCATTGTTCAGCCCTGGCTACCTTAGAACTTGCAGCATAGAAAGACTCATGTTGAGTTCACAAATATTACCATACCTCTGCTTTCAGAGCATTGGGATTAAAGGTGTGTGCCACCACAACTGGCTAAATATTGTAAACTGAAGACATCAACATTAGGAAGAAGTAGAAGGTTTAAAGTGAGAGTGTATTTGATTTCACTCATAGAGAAAGAATCAATTACACTGCCTAAAGGATAATAGATTAAAAAATTCCCATGGCTAATATGTTTACTAAAATACTGAGTGTGCAAGATGGTTGAGAAAAATGAAAAACAGGAGTAGGAATCAAAATGCATCTTCCACCAGGGACTGATGAGATCAGTCAGTAAAGCACTTGAGCCCGAGTTCAATCTCTAGCACCTACATTAAAAAGCAAGCACTTGGCTCACATTTTCAATTCCAACATTGGGGAGGTGGAGGCAGGATGATCCCTGGGGCTCACTGAACAGCCAATGTAGCCTAATTTTTGAGCCACAGATCCTAGTGTTAGACCTTGTACCAAAAACAAGGTAGATAGAAACCTGAGTAATGACATCTAAGGTTGACCTCTGACCTTTACATATATTCATGGCTGCATGTGCACACACACACACACACACACACACACACACACACACACACACACACTCTTCTATCAGGGAGCAAATAAGTACACCGTAAATTTGATTACATTAAGAGAGTCATAGACATAAGTTGGAAATCATCAGAAAAAATTTAAAACAGAAACTCTAAAAGTTAATTATCTCCAAGGGTGAACTAAAGATGGAGAACTTTTAATTGCAGTGCTCATGAGTACTGCCTGAACATTTTACACATGCTTACTTTTAATTAGAATATTGTTATCTGCTTGCAGATCTAGATCATTGGAGGCAAACATATTTTTATCTCTGTTTTTTTGTCCCATATGGGAATATTGTCCTAATTAAAGTGTTTCTTAATAAATTGCCTCTGTTTTGGTGTGATTGTCCTGTAAGGTGTGTTGACCTGTTCACCTGAGATTGAATACTATCAACAGAAGCTCCCTGCCCCTGCTGAGCAAGCTGATATTTTCCAGTTTTCATAGAAAAATATTTCTAAAACATTCAGCTTTGAAATGTGTTAGGAAATCTAGCCGAGTTCCCCCGAGTTCCAGGACTCAGGAAGATACCCTATACCGCCCCCATGTACACCCCATCCAGGGGAAACCAAGCAATATTCAGGTGTATCTCCAACTCCACTCTTTTGCCTGCTCTTGGGACTCTTTTCCTCTTAGCAGGTTGCCTTGTCTAACCTCACTATGAGGGCTTTGCCCCTCTTAGGTGACTTGTTTGTCCTGTTGGGCTGCCATCTCTTTTCTCTTGGAGGCCTGATCTTTTCCAAAGAGAAAATAGAGGAGGAGGGGATCTGGGGGTGGAGGAGGGAGCTGGGAGGAGTGGAGGGAGGGGAAGCTGTGATTAGGATATATGATATGAAAGAAGAATCTATTTTCAATTAAAAAAATCACGTTCTTTTTTTTTTCCTGAACTGTCTCCCAAAGACGTTTTGATTTTCATTGGTATGAAATTTCATAACGCAGAATTGCTCTTCTCTTTTGTTTTCCAGATACTAACAACCTGTGTTCAATGTCAAATTACTGAACTCCCCAAGTGGTTCTTAATGTATCATCTACACCTTTTAGACACACAATTAATTTCACATATAATTTATTTCATAATATATTTCAGTCCATTTTTTAAGTAAATGAAAATGTCCCTCAGGGCATAGTTTAATAGCATAGGTAGTTAGATTATCAACTCATTGAATTACCAATGTTCAACAAAACAATCATTTCATATGCATATCATCAAGAATCTACTCAACATTCTAGTACGTTTAATGTATTAGAAGATAGCTTGTAGGCTACCTGGATTTCATATCATATCACTTGGAAGCTTCAATTATACAGTAATTTGATGAGCATAATTAGATGTCAGATGATTGGATATGATGCCTAACCACTGAGATATTTTGTGGAAGGGAGACAAGGGTTGATCAAAGAAACTCCACAAAGCAAACAGAAATGGCTATATGACATGAAGAAAATAAGAGTGAAATAGACACAAGGTATTTTTAGTAGTTGAAATGGCATAAGGAAACAAACAGCTGTTGCTGGGAAGATGAACCAGTTGGCAACACGACTGTCACATAAGTATGAGGGCCTGAATTTAGATTCCCAGGATCCATGTAAAATTTAAACCTGGCTCATGTCTGTGAGCCTAGCACTGGGGCCATGTGAGTTGGGGATGGAGACAGGTAGATCTAAGGAGCTTGGTGGCTAACTAGTCTAGACAAATGGGTAAGCTCCAGGTTCAGTGAGAGACCCTGTTTCAAAAAAAATGATGTGGAGAATGATCAAGGAAGACAGAAAGCATAGCTCTCCACCCTCTGCACATGTGTACACACATGTGTACACATACAACAGAATCTGTAAAACACACACAATTAATAAATTGCTGTGTTTTTTGTTGGATGGTGTGGTGACTATGTGTGAGTGGATTCCTAGCCAGATAAGTGATGGGCCTTCCCTGACTCTGCTGCACAGAGATCATGAGGCAGATTTTGGACCAAAGGTTGAGTTATTTTAAAACTACTGTATATCCAAGGACTTTATCAAGACATTTTTTTATGCACTGCATAATTCAAAACATAAATGAAGTTTAGATTTAGATAGAAGCATAGATTTTTTTAAAGTTGAAATGTAACTTTGAGAGGACAAGATTTGTTTAGATTTTTTTTTAAGTATGTGTTTTTGTTTTTGTTTTCTATTGTCAGGTTGTTAGGGTTAACTCAGTTCAATGGGTAACAACCTGTCCTGGGTATGACAGGAATTCAACCAGGAAAGGTCCTATCACAGAGTAGAGAGTGCCAACGTCAGTGGTGTCTGCAGTGGTTCCCCAAGGAGTGTCAAGTGTGTCTTAAGTTTGCTCTGACAGCACTTACGCTGTCCTTACAGAAATGCCCTTCCCCTGTTGCCCTGTTCTCTGTGACAGACACAGCACAGAATCATTTAGAAGGGAAGGTCTTTTGTTTCATAAAGCAAACATTAATTTGCAAATGGTAGCATTTGTTTCCTGTGTTGGGTTCCATAAGGAATACCCTAATGGACACCAAATGAACTGCCATTACCACATCAGTAAAGAGTGAGGTGTTTTAGGAGGACTAATAATTATATTACAATTAAGTAACTCCTGTGGACCCATTTGTACTTTCTTAAAATTATGCCGAACTTGATGATTAAAATCACTGAAGGTGGCACTACAATTAAATCATGCGAGTGTCTATTCTGTAGAAACCCATGCTCATGATTCACAGAGCAGTCTCTCCTCACCAAGTAGGCACACCAGAGAGCTTGCTGTGCACCTGACATCTGTAAATGCAGCTATGAGTACAGTTCAAGGTCACATGGTTTTCTGAAGTCAAGAAGCATTCAGAGACAATAGAAGAATGGTTCCAGTGTTTACTCTGCCTGCCTGGTAAAAGAGACACAGCACAGTTTCCTGCAAGAGCTCACGGAACTGATGGAGCTTAGGAGAAGGTACAAGAGATGTCCTGGAGAAAGCTTGATCAAATGTTTGAAGATAGGCAGTGTAAGGGTGGAGATTTTGGGTACCAGCGAAGCAAAAATGATGAGATAGACTTTACTTCTTCTGGGGAGAGGGAGGCAGAATGTCTGACCTACCAGAGAGAGTATATAAGAAGTAGTAAGAGGCCCTACTATGTCAGGGGTGTCAACACGGATGCTGTGAGGAAGCCTGGTCCAAGGGGTGTCAGCAAGGATGCTGTGAGGAGCCCTGATCTATTGAAGGTCTCTGTCCCATAACACTTGGTTATTGAGGGATGATAGGCAGAAGAGTAACACAATCTGACTTTTACTCTTTAAGATGATTTTTCTTATCATTTTATGTGTATGTTTGCCTACATGCATGTATACCACATATACACAGTGCCAATGGAAGCCAGATGAAGGCATTTGTTCCCCCAGAATTAGAGTTATAGGTGGTTGTGAGCTGCTGTGGGGGTGCTGAGAATCAAATATGGCCCCCTGCAAGAGCAGCAAGAGCTCTTAACCCCTGAGCATCTCTCCAGCCCCAGTCTTTTGTGTTTACAGCCCTCTTTGGGTGTGAATGTTTCTGTGTTCTTTCAGAAATGGCCAGTTGCCTAATTATAAAACATCTCTTTGTAGGAATGATACCTTCTTTCTCAGGACTCAAACTGTCTATTGACTTTCTGACCTGATTTATGTTACCAAGAATTCACCTGCTTGGTTGTGCTTTTGTGCTTTGAAACTCATGACTCAGTAAGAGTTTTCTAGTAGCTGTATGAAAATTGTAAAATTAATAGAAGAGTATTTTTGAACCTGGGAAAAATTTTCAGTGGAAGTCTGGAGAGACAATTCAGTGGTTAAAGTCACTTGTTGCTCTTCCAGGGAACTCAGTTTCAGTTTCCTGCACCCATATCAGGTACCTAACAACCATCTCTAGCTCCAGCTCCAAGGGATCTGGCACCCTCTTCTGGATTGCGTGGGCACCTGTACACAATGTGGCATATATACAGATGCACATAAAAAACATTTTTAAAACAATGAAAATCTTTAAAAAATATATTCAGTGAGCCTAGAGGCCCAGTACTTTCATGTAATTTGCTAAATAGCCTTTATTTTAAAGAAATTCTGCTAAGAGGCATAGCTAATCATGTTTTCCTAGTACCTGTGCATTTGGCAATGAGATACTTCAGGTTCATGCTTTGCCTATCTGACAATTTACAAAGTACTTTGCAATCAGAATGTGGTAGAATTTCCTGCCCTTGTCAGCTTCGTGAGTTCTTTATGTAAAATGCCCCAAGTCACTTGTATAAAGAGACAATTGAGATGTTTCTCCTTGTTAGGAGTTTACATAGTGAAAAGCAACAATCAACCTCAGTCAGTCCATTTTTCCAGTTCCGTCTCATGTTTTGGAGATACTAAACATGGATAAGGAAATAAATACTTTCCCTCTAAGTCAGATGCTAAGCAATGCTTTTCACTACAGAACTTTTTCTTTATTTTTAAAAGATTTATTTCTATTTTCATGTATGACTATGTGGGTGAGTGTATGCCACATGTGTACAGGTGCCTTCAAAGGTGAGAATAGGTTGCACTTTCCCCTGGACCTGAAGTTACAGGCCATTGTGAGCATCCATTGTGGGTGCTCCGAACTGAATTTGGGTCCTCTGGAAGATTAGAAAATGCTCTTAACCACTAAGGAATCTCTCAGTCTCCAGCTGAAGCTTTTCTTATCACCTGGAATTTTCTGGCTTCGGTACTTTCTCTTTCCTGAATGCTTCTCAGTGAGTTTGATAGCATTGGAGATGATGAACACACATAAGTTGTGTGTGGACATGTGTGTGTTCAGTATGTGTGTATGGGTGTACATGTGCCTGTGAGTATGTACAATTGGAGGCTGGAGACAATGTTGAGTATTGTTCTTCAAGCATGGTCCACCTTGTTCGTGAGAAAGACTACTTCGCCGGCCAGGGGCTCTCCAAGTAGACTGGAGTAGCTAGCTAGGGAGTCTCTGAGATCCACCTCTCTCTGCCTCCACACTACTGAGATTACAAGTGTGCACTGCCTTATCCATCTTTTTGATATGGGTGCTGGGGATTGAACGTAGACCTTGAGCTTGCACGGTGAGCACTGGACTAAGCCACCTTCCTCGCTTCACACTCCTTTAAAGACTGCCCTTTTAACCTTGGATTTATCACTGTTTGTCTCAGGCTATTTGGCACTATGAATACTTCCTTTTTTCCCCATTCCCCATGTTATAGACAGAAAAACCTGTGTTTGAAATCCTAACGTTTCTTAAATGAAGTGATGCCTTTATAAGNGTGCTCACTATTCTTCAAGAGCTCTCCAAGTGCTTTTATGCCAGTGTGTTTAATCCCCATGGTGACCTGTGAGGGGAATTAGGATTCTCCACACTACAGAGGAGACCCCAGAGATAGAAAAAGTTAAGACACATTCCCAAGGTCACACAGAGACTGAGAGGAGACACTCAGAAGGCTGCCCCAGGAAATCAAAAGAAAACTTACTGTTACATTGTAATCTCAGCTCTGCTCTGACATCCCCTTATCTAACCAGGGTATGGTTCTGTATCTACATTTCTGCTTGCACTGAAACCCCCATTTCAGTAGTAAGGAACTGACGCTGTAATGAGTTTATAAACTAGAAACTCAGCATTTAGAGTCAATCAGAGCACAGAACTGTCTCTTAGACTTCCACAGATGCCAACCAAACATTGTTATTGCTTGTTATTGGATATCTGGGGGTGGCTTGAGTTAGAAGCCAATGATTAAAATGTGACTTTGTGTGTTGACACACTTCCCAATAGAAGTCTTTACTAATGGATGTAGTGGGCAGCAGTTCCAGCTTTGACCTGGAAGCACAACCCCTACTGAGGCTTCTGGTAACTGCCACACCTACCTAGGACCTCCCCCTGGGGCAGGCGGAGGTGGGAGCCTTGTGCCAGCCCTCTTGGTTGCTGGATCCTGGACATAGGATGAGAGACCGAGCAGAGTTCTCCAGAAAACACCGCTGGACTACACCTCTCCTGGACCCTGTGACCAACCCCTTTACTTGCTGTAAGTTGCCCTAAATAAACCTTTTGTTAACTACGTGGAGTTGCCTTAATAATTTACCCCATTAAATTGATGCCTGCTGCAAAGTGTGCTTTGACTCTCAATTACAGTGATGATTTAAATGGACTTCAATGTAGGTCTTAGGTCAGGCATGGTGGCATGTGTCTGTAATCTCAGCCCTCAGGATACAGAGACAGGAGGATCAGGAGTTCAAGGTCATCCTTGGCTATACAGAGAATTCAAGACAAGCCTGGGTTACATGACACACCCGCTCAAAAATAAAAATAAGTCTTCCATGTTTTACCAAACACACATATACTACAACTGGTGAACTCACCTAGAGTTACCTAGGAAAAGAGAACTTCAATGGTGGAACTGCCCAGATCAGATTGGACTGTGGGTATATCTGTGTGAGATTATCTTGACTGTCAATTGATGTCAGAGGCCGCAGTTCACTGTAGGAAGTACCATTCCTGGGAAGATAATTCTAGTTTGTATAAGAAATATAGCTGAGTGTAAGCGAGTGAGCCAGCCAGCCAGTTCCTGCCCTGGTTTCCCTGAGTGAGGCACTGTGGTCTAGACAATGAACTAAACCTTTTTCTGTTCCACGATGCTTTTGGTCATTGCATTTGTCCCAGTAACAGAATAAGACCAGCACAGACAACAAAGAAACAAATGCTGATGAATAAATGAACCAAATGCGTTCAATTTCAAACACGCAAAGCAGTTTTAAATGACAAAATAGTTTTCTGTAAGGTGATGTAAAATATTCACTGATGCAGATAGGCACTATTTAGTTTTATGTTTATGCTAAGAAATGCTTTAAATGATAATTAGAAAATATTCATTTTGAAGTGTATTTGCCAGAATACAACCTCCTGCTTCATCACCATTTAGAAGTCCTCTTTCTTTCTGGAGTTAATATGTGACACTAAATATAAAGAAAAATTGTCTGACTTTCAACAAAGCAAATCCTACCTGGGATCATACACATATAATTTAAAAAATATTGAGGCTATGTCCTCCTTAGCTAATTTTCAGACATTTTATAAGGCACGGCTTAGCATTAAATTGATCCTGTTTACTTTGAATATGAGAAAAATGAATATTCACTTGTAAGCTTACACACAATAAATGCATGTGATCATAGATGCATACACGCCCCGATTTATTTGCGAGAAAATTTCTGATGTATTTTCTGAGTTCATTATTTCAATGACATCCTTGAGTAGAGCACACTTTTTTTAATGTACATGAAAACTAGATAAGTAGATTTACTCAAGGTCACCCTCAAAAGGGTTGTCAAAGGGAGACATGCACGCTATCTCTCAGGTTTTAGGTACTAGTTTAATCTCACCATAACCAGACATTTCTTCAATATATGTTACATAACCTCTAATTCTTTTTTGTTACAGTCCTAGGACTTTCAGTTTCTAGCTCAGTTATTTAAAATGTATCCAGTGAGCTTGCTGCACTGATTTTATTTGCTCTCATAGCCATGCTCCACCAGCAGATTTTCATGCAGGATTTGAAGGTTATGAGCTTTGGAGCCGTTAAATCTTTGTCACGAAGACTCCTTTTTCTTCACCAGCTATCAAAACCTCATATTCAAATTCAGATTGAAAATTTCCATGGTTTATTTGACAAACTCACTGCAGATGCAGATGATCAATACCATGTACAAATGGAAATAAATTATGATTCTGTAGTCATCATATAGTGTGATCATTTTGTGTTGTCTGACTCTCATGCTCATAGAAGGGTTTTTTTGATTTTATGTTTTTTTTTTT
>LZPO01068389.1:0-10896 GCA_001675575.1 Neotoma lepida
AGTTAATGATAAAATAGGCCATGAATTTTTTAAAAAGAGCAAGAAAGAGTATAAACAAGGCTTTAGAGAAAGAAAAGGAAAGGTGGAATGATGTAATATATTATAATCTCAAAATCAATAAGTAAAATAAAATATAAAAGCATTTCTTAGTAAAATTTCATATTATTCAATTTAAATATACAGTTTTTCTGGGTAGGGGTGTGTGTTGAAGTGGGTACTGGTGAATCATAGACTCTTCATCATTCAGATTGCTGAGAGTGCTCAGCCCTAGACTGCTTATCTTTATCAACCTGTCTGTCCTATCTCAACAAGGGAACACCATGGAAGTGAGGGCAGAAAGAGTGTAAGAACTGGAGAATATGAAGGAGAGCTGTGAAATGCTATCTCCTGGAAATGACATGGCTGATGACGCACACACCAACTCACAGCAGCTGTCAATATCTCACAAGGCTTGCACAAGATCAAGCTAGTTAAGATTCCAGCATAGTTGGAGAGNGGATCNAGAGGCCAGTCTACAGAAGAGGGATAACGAGTTGATGGCTGATAGGCAAGGGAAAAGAGGTTTACTTTTCGGGTAGTCACTACTAATTTTCCCATATCCCAGTGGATGACCCCACATCCGTGTGCTTACTGACAACACTAAGTGAACTCAGTGTAGTAAAAACAAAATAAAACAAAACAAAAACAAACCAAATACTAATGAAAATTTATATTTATAAAGAGAAAATAAGTTGAAAGAAAGATGTGTTGGAGGGATCCGAGGGAAAAAGATGGTGGATATAATCAACGTATTTGTATACATGTATGAAATATTCAAAGAGTAAATAAAAGTATTTTTTAAAAAGATCTGCAGGCAACTAAGTAATGCTGTGAGAAAGAGAAATAGTTTTTCTCAGGGAAGAGTTATCTGTTTGTTTATTTAATACCAAATGGTCAGCCCTGAAATTTTATGCATACAAGTAACATTATATGGAATTAACTAATTGTGTTTATGTATATAAACTTATATACAATATAAATATATTGAAAAATATGTAATAAATTAATTTATATTAAATTAAAGAAAAAGAGTCCATGAATTTATGAGAGAGGAAGTTTTGGTATTTGGGAGGTACTGAGGAAGGAAAGGGAAAGGGGAATAATGATGTAATTTTATTTTAATTTCTAAAAGAAAATTAAATGATGTTCTTCTTATTCTCTAAAAAGTATTAATATTATGTTAATATCAATATTAATATCACAAGGTATGTAAATATTGTTTTAGGCATCTGTGTGTGTGATTAATGTGCTTCTTTCTGTCTAGTACAGTATGCCTAGTAATCCTTGAGAAAGCTAGCCAATTTCTTGTATCTTCTTCCATATTCCAACTTGCTACCCAGGTCGAGTCTTTATGTAGGATCTGGGAATCCAAATTCTAGTCCTCAAACTTTCACTGGAAACATGTACCCACTGGGGCATCTCGGTCCCCACTATATTTATTCTTACCATGCTTTGTGAATCTCCTAGTAATTTCCAGGTCATGGTTTAAAGTAAGTAAGAATATAATCGCATTTTCTTTTCAGATAACATCCTTTATGATTCTGGATGAAAAATCCAGCATTGTTTCTGTAATGGAAAAGAAGGTATGTATAAAGGGAGCATTTCTGTTCATAAGAATGGGAATTGGCAGTCTGTAGTGTTCCGTTGCCTCTCTTCACAGGTGCTTAAGACTCTTCTTATATCCGTCTTTTTAGCATCCCTTTGAGTTGGGTCTTTCCCAAATTTATGTCTATTTCTCTCTCAGCCTTAATTTTTCACACTAGAAATCTGTTGATGTTGAGGTGTGCGAAAAACAGAGAGATTTGGGGATAAATCTCAATCTTTTGAATGTCTTCAGGATGTGAGCTTTAAACGTAAGCCCATTTCCTGGTTGCAATTTCCCAACCCACTCATACAGCAGAAGGGGCCATCACTCTACTGGCGTACATCTTAGGCTATCCCTCCCGCTTGAAAATAAGACCTTTTAATCTCTGGGAATGAATGGTTGATTGTTTTGTTCTTTTCTGGCAGAAAACGAATACTTCTTCCTCAGAATTTCACCTTGAGAAACGAGGTTGTTGGAGCCAGTGCTCACATTAGTGCTCACCTCTGTACAGCACTTTCACAGTGTACATTCTCCTCTTTTTCCGAGTCTGATGAAACAGAGCAAACTTAACTGTAAAATGTCACATGAAGTGGATTTATTAATGACGCATAAGCAACAAGGATAAGCATAATGCCAAGATTGGCTTTAAGAGGGTCCGCCAAGGCTTGGAATGCCGCCCGGGGCAGATGGTGCCTGGGATGCATGGGCTCCTTTGCACCAGACAGGAGGGTCCACAAAAGGCAGCTCCTTCCAGCTTTGTAGTAAGTGAGGTGAAGAATTGAAGGGAAGAGACTGAAACTGAAATTGGACGGTTGTAAACAGTTCCCCGCTGATCTGAGGGCATTACACTATCAGCAATTTAGGACAGCTGGGGGTCTGGGTCAGTTGAACGCTCTCCGTGGAGAGTCAGGTATGGAGCCCTTAAGTCTGTCTTAGGAGGTTTTTCATTTCTCACTGTTGCACATTCAGCCTCTGCTAGTCTTTAAAATACTTATTTTATGTTTTCTGTTTGTTTGTTCGTTTTTCAGGGCATCGTTCAAAGGGTACCTTCCAGAGCTGAGGTTGGTGGTTTGCCCATTACATTGAAGAGTCCAAGAAACGTCATTTCTTTTCTCTCTGCCTATATTTTACCTATCACAGAAGGGCAGCGAATGCTCAATTGCAATAGAAGATGAGAAACCTACCATATTACCCTCTGCCTGGCACTTCGTATGTTTAACCTACTAGGAGTTACAGCAGGTTTCATTCTTATGTATGAATGTGCTCATTTGCTTTATACTTAAAAATATTTTATTAAAGATTTATGTGACTCTCTCAATCCTACTATTTAGACAACATTCTTAACACATTTTTACAAAATTAAACATTTTGATTATTAACATTGATTTGTCAGTTTAGCTTAATATTGTTTCATATATAAGAACATTTTGTGAAAACCAGGCTGTGAATATTTTCCTACATGTTTTATATTTTTCCTGTACTTCCATCCTTTTCTTCACGAAATTTAATGCTGATTCATGTGCGGTTTACTTTTACATTAGGCAAAATGCTGGCTCTCTGTCATGGGCCTGCGATTGCTCTTGCTGACTCGGTGTCTTCCTTTCTGTAGCTCTCCTTCCTGTCTTCTTTGTTTTTTCTTCCTGTAGAATGTCATCAGTTCTATTGTAGATATTTTAAGAAGCAAATCTTTCCTTTTTAAATATCCTTTGAGTGTATAAAATTCCTTTTTCTACTATCTATTTAAAGAAAATATCTCCAATACAGGATTTTGAGCAGGCTCCCTCTTTCCTTTCAGGACATTTATGGACTCCTTATTTGATCTAAATGCAAAAAAAAAAACCCCAGTATTATAAACTTTTTCTTTTATTTCTATATGATGCACCTATTTTTCTGCCTACTTTAAATACATTTTATTTTCATTAGCATATGCTGATTTGATTATGGTGTCATTTGACGCTGTTTTGGGGGGCTTCCAAAAATGTTTTGTATGTGGAATTGTCATACCTTCATATATGAAAAATTTTCAGTCATTATTTTCTCACCTATTTTTCTGGCCTTCCTTGAGGAATTTAAATCCAGGTGTATTAGCACTTCAGAAATTACTCCACTGTAAACATCTTATTTTCATTCTGATTATCATAGTATACTGAATAAAACAGTAGATGTATGAACATTTTCTTCTCACGTTTAATTTTTTTCTAATTTAATGTTGTGCTTTCATCATCCCATACGTTTTAAATCTCCAGTAGTTTGGTTTCATTTTTATGTTTACTTTGATCTTACAGAATATACTTTTAATGTCTAAACTTTGATATTTACACTTTAACATTTGTTACAATTTGAAACAGTTTTTATTGGTGTGTATTACTCTGGATCGTATTTGTTAGCTTTTCATGTTGTAATTCTTATTAAAGGGCAGACACTCTGATTTTATTCATCAGCTCCTAATATTTCTCTATGTTTTGCTATTTATGCATTAAAAACTTCACAGAAAACCTTTTTTCCATTTCTGACCGGCTCTTCTGGCTCATTGCTATTAGAGCTCCATTTATTCTACAATTAAATACTCCATGCCTAAGGCATAACCCTTCCGTGTTGGCACATTGTCCCCTTACCTTTGAGAATTCTAGTCTTTCTTGTCAGAAGCAATATTTATAGCCTTTTGTGCATATTAAACTGCATTATTTATAATTTATAAATTCATAATTTCAGTTATTTGCTAGCTTTAAGTAATTTCAACAATTCCTCAATGGCTGTTTATTTGGATTCTCAACAGGGCCCTTATATAAATCTGATTATTTTTTCTCAATAAAATTGTATCCCCTCAGGCACTATCTTCTACTCTTTCTGTTTGCTTCTTAGATTGATTTAAACTGGGTTTGTGCTGTTTATTATTTCTAGCAATCTTTTTTCATTCTTCTAATCTTTCTTCTGTTACCTTCTATCTCTCTGATTCTCTTTATACATATAGTGCAATAACATTGCTTTATTAATAATCATTTTAGGTAATGATGTAGATGATGTCCATTATAATGATGACGTTCAAACTGTTTCCTCTCTGTGTTTCAATTTTAGGAATATTGATGCACCTGTCTATCTCCAAACTCACAAATGCATTCCTCAGATACATTTCTATTTCTAGGAACCAATCAAAGAATTTTTTCCTATTCATTTTTTATTTGATTTTGTTTTATCAACTTTATTATTTATTATATTAGCTATATTTATTTTAGTGATTCCACATTAGAGTTTCAGCATCTGAATCATAAGTATCAAGTATTTAAAATTCATATGAAGATATGAATCAGTGTTTCAGATACTACTGACATGAAATATTATACAAATTCTTCAATGTATTGTAAACTATTTGGTTTATAAACTATAACTGTTTATAAACTTCAGCACGAAATAACATTTATTTTGATGACTAATAGTCATTTGGCTGCAGTATTATATGAAATATGGCCAGTACAGCTAAGGAAATAAATGTTAAACTTTATTAATTTTGATTAAATTTAAATAGCCTCATTCAGCTGACTGTTGCTGTATTAAACAACTGAATTCTAGAATTTATCAAATTTAATTTTACAAATTTCAGCAAAGAAAAATTCATTCAACACAGATTGCTCCATCCTCAGTTATATGCAAGAAATTGCTCTTATTCCTTGCAGGTGAAGAGTCAATATAGCTGAACCCACAAATAGGATGTTCTGAGTCACAAACACTAATGTGAACTATTCACATTCAGCAATAAACTATATTTCAGATCAACAAAAATGGATTGTCACAAACGTTTGAACAGTCACCTACTTTAATTATCTACATAATCCTTGAAATATGGCTCTAGGCAATTACAGTGCTGTGCTTATTTGTTATATAATGAAATGTAAACAAATGTACTTCAATATAAATGGAAAAATCTATTTTATACACTTCTCTCAACTTTGATATACTGCCGAACAATATCGTGGTCAGAAGAAATCAAAGTGAAGGTTAGATGTGGACATTTTGGCATATTGTGGACCTATCTGTAGTGTTAATTATCGTGGTATCATTTTTCTCTTATACAAATTAGAAACAAAGTTGTACGCCATGCAGTTTCTGGGAGTGAAAGAAGCTGAATATAATTCAACTATTTCTTGTTAATTTTTTCTCTAAACAAACCCCAGAATTCTGACACTACAACTCAATATAAATACTGTCAATGGCCAATCTTTGTTTTTACTTGAATATAATATAAAGTTAGCACAAAATAATTCACACATAATTTAATTATGAAGTCACATATCTACATGTCATCACATACCAAATTACATTCAATTAGCTTCCTTTGCTAATCATTTATATGGAGAAAAGATGGCTGTGTGAAGGTTGTGAGATATAACTCAGATATCTGTGAACTGAATCATTTATCAATCTGCAGATTTGCCCCATTCACTCCCTGCTGTGTCCCAGCATTATTTCAACTAGATGAGATGGTGAACAAACTACTGGTAATTTAGGCAGCTGATAATAGATGCATAGCATTTTAGCACTACAGCAGGGAGCCTGGGTATTGCCTCTCAGTTCATAGTATTGTTGCACAATGTAACACCAATTAACACGTAAATGATAGAGCTTTGGTTCCTAGGTAAAAACTGGGAATTCTTCTCGGATGTCTCTGTACTAGATCCTGTGTAGTTACGATATTTAATCAGCTGAAAGCCCAGGGCATGCACTTACAGTGCTGCTATTACTTATAATTGAATGTAGCACTGCTGCTGTGCAAACCTTGCTGGCATCATTTGTATGAGGTTTAATGGTCTCTTGTATTACTCCTAGCATCTTGCTCATCAGGCTATTCTGCTACAGTGTGGGGCAGTATTTTTTTTTAATATGATTTTAGTTGAAATAGAATTACTTCACTTTTCCCTCCTCCTTGCCTCTTTTCTAGCCACTCCTAGCTACTGTCCCTTGAACACCTCCCATCCCCTCTCATTGTCAAATTGACAATCTCTTTTTCTTGTATTACTTTTGTTATATACAAATATGTATCTATCTTCACAAATATACTATATATATGTGCATATATATATAATACGTATGTATGTGTTCACAAATACACATGCACATGTTCACATATATACTATATATAGATATAATATATATACATATAACCATACATATAATCGACTGTATTAATTTTGTTCTTTGTGTGTTTATACTGACAAATAGGCATTGAAAAACCAATAACAAGGGGGCTCATGACCAAGACAGGTTAATTCTCCTTCACTCAGAAGTCATTAGTTGCCTGTAGTTCCTTGTCTAGAAGTGGGAGACTGTGGAAATCTCTCCCTTTCAGGTTAACATGTCCATGGAAGCTGACATTTTTCTGGTCTTTTTTATACAACAATTTCTAGGAGAGACCATTTCACCGGAGACTTCCTGATTTTTCTGGCTCTTACAATCTTTTCACACCTCTTCTTTATGTTTCCAGAGCCATAGATGCATAAGCTGTGATGGAGATGCATTCACTGGGGCTGGGCTCCTCACGACATGTGGATCTCTGCCTTGTGTGTCCAGTTTTGGTCTTCTACGATTTTCTCCTTTTGCTGGAAAAAGACTTCTCCGATGAGGGGTTGTAGCTAAACTTATCTGTGGGTATAAAAACAAGATTTAGAATGTAGTCAGGTATTATGCTTTTTCTAGTAGAGTGGTGGCAGTAGACACTTTTCTAAGGTCCATGACTTTGCTTGCCCCAGGAAGCTGGCTAGATTTCCAATTCCAGGCATGATTTCCTTTCTATTGAATGAGCCTGAAGTCGAATTAAAAAGCTGTTGGCTGCAGTTGAAATGTGATTGCTGCTTATTGCACCTTTATGAATATCTTGCCATAATAGTAATTATCATGGTCCAAAGGTGTTGTATCTAGGTAGGATTGTTGAATTGCTTAGCTCACTTTGAGACAGGTATATTATTTTCATACCATCAATGCTAAATCACAGCAAAGAGGCTTTCAAATCTGATCTATCTAGAATCACCCAAGTCCTGAGTCCTAAGAGCATGCTGTCTTTAGCAACAGGGACCCAATCTCAATGCCAGAAAAGCAACTAAGACCTACATCTATACTGTATATTGTTTTGGAAGTCATTTGGACTACCTGAAAATCATTCAAAAAGAAATTTCTTGTTCTTGGTACTGTTTATTTTTATTTTCTTTTATCTTTTTATTCATAATTCTTGTCAACTCAACTGACTGAACTTCAAAACACACACACATACACTTATGTATATTTCAGATAATTTTAGGTAAATATAAAATAATATGATTTCTTGAAGCTTTATGAAACAACTTTGATATAATGTGTCCCTCATCCATTCCTCGTTCCTCCTTCTTCTTCTGTATAATCCTCCCTCCCATCTCTCTAGTTGGAACACCCTCCCTATTTACTGTTCGTACTTCATATTACCTGTATCCTACTTGTCTACTCCCAGCCCCTTTCACCTAAGGTCCCTAGATACTTTCCTGGTTTCTTTGCTTACTACCATGCTGTACATTTACATGTGAAGTTTAGGAGCTATGGACTACATATGAGGAAAAACATGTGGCATTTGTTTCTCTGGGTCTGGGTTACCTCATTCAATTTTTAGGTCTATGCATTTACTTGAAATTTTAAAGATTTCATTTTTCCTTGCAGGTAAAAGCTATTCCAATCTGTATATGTGCAACAATTACATTATCCATTCTTTTGTGGAAGGAAGGAAGGACACTGTTTCCCATTCCTAGCTATCATGAATATGGAAACAGTGAACACTGGTGAGCAAGCATAGGCGGAGTAGAATGTGGAACAGCATTTTAAAGGATTTTTTTGTTTGTTTGTTTATTTGTTTGGTTTGGCTTGGTTTTGTTTTTCTGAAATCAAGGAGTGGGAGAAGAAATAATATTGAAATCTAAAACCTAATCATCTTCAAAAGTAAACATCCTCCAAATTGTGTTGATTTTCAAATGCAATAAAGAGCAATAAATCAAATATCTATTTTGAAACCTAAAGAGAATTCAGATACATACAGAAATGTACACATGAAGATAATAGTATTTCATGAATTATAACATAGGAATCTTGATTTGAGGGCTTCTATGTGTTTATCCTTGGTCATCCTCTCAATATGAATGATGGTTCTATTTTTGACAGCATCCTTGTAATGATAATCATACAATGGCAATGCTTTGACAATATAGTATTAGAGGAAACAGTTCTATATCAGTGCTCTTACTAAATATTCACTAATTGTTTAGACATAAAATCTTTGTGATACTAATAAAACGTCATTTTTGATTAAAACTGTCTTCTATTGAGGAAAATTCACAACTTTAATAAGCATCACTGATGTTTCCTTTCCCAGGGCCTTTTCCTTTATTATTCTTTTTTTTCTACACTTATTTTTACCTGACTATAGGTCTAATGTCCCACTAATTTACTGATTCCTATAACTATACAACATTTTCAAGGTATTCACATTGAAATTAGCCAGTACTGGGGATGAGCCACTTTCAACAAGATAAATTCAAGTTATACAGAAAATCTAGCAGCTGTACATTTTGTCTACCTGGAGTTTAATTTATACCTTGAACATCTTTGATACATTCCATTTCTGTCTCCATGGCAATACAAGGAAAGCACCTAAACTAGTAGGAGATTCATTAGATTACATTATTTGTAATGTATTTATATCTTCTTGTTTCTACAAAGCTGTGGTGAAGCTACTTGAGTTTTGATACAAGTGAGTGGGAACTTGAAAAAGAAAAAGATACCATTGTTTTTTTTTTCAAATGTTTCTTTCAATATCACACAAACAACAAGAACAAAATCTGCTATGGACATATGAAAACTACTTGTATATTGCATGTCACTTTGTCTATTATTGATTGACTATGAACATTTTAAAGTATCAGCTTATACTTTTAGTAGTGTATGTGGTGATATAATTTTCTATCAGAATTTAGGATCTAGACATTAAAGTATAAAAGCTGGGAAAGAAGTTATGCTTGAAAAAAATTACTGGACTGGGATTTAAATGGTATGAGGTTGAAATTTAAACCTGCTACAATTAGCAGAATTAACATTATACAATTCTCAAGGGTTGAGAGTAGATGAACTAATAATTGAAGGATTAATTTATAATTTTAGAGAGAATTAATTGCAAAGTAGTTTACTTTCTTAAACCACTACGAATAATGTGAGACAAATATTAGGTTTTTAATTTGTTTAAGTGCTTAAATATATTTCCCTTTGAATTAATATGAAATTAAATCTCATCTTAGAAGATAATAATTATAAGTAGCATTTTATCCTCCCTTCATCACACATGGTGAATTAACAATAAACTAACTTGTTAGTTGATTCTTAAAATGTTTTAACTGAATTTACATTCATGTATATGTTTGTCAAACATATTTTTCATTATTAGTTTTTATTTTGAAATATTAGTTGTTATTAACAAATTAATTGCAATTATTATTTATTTATTAAATTATTAAATTTTATAGTCCTTTACAAACTGCTTCCATGTATTGGTAAAAATTAAAGTTCTTCATTGGTATTATATAAATTTACAATACAATTTAATTAATTATGCTTTTATAATATTGATATTTTCATATTTTTAAAATTAATTACTTTGTTATAGGAATAGAGATTAGACTCCAATTCTTGAAATAAATATAACACAAAGAAAATAATTTTAAATGGATCACCTCGATCTTTTGACAACAGTTCTAGACCAGAGCAGAAGGTGATAAGATTTTGTATCCCAAAGGACATGTAATAAAGTTTTGAGACATATTTGATCATTATTGATTAATTTGGTTAATTTTGATAGAAGCAGTGTTACTGAGTCTTACACAATATATAAAATAGTGCTGAATTGAAGGAATGATTAAAGGACACAAGCAATAAACATTGAGAAACCAAGAGAATAAGAAATGGGTAGGAGAGTATCATTCAAAACATTTTAAAAAGTGGAAGGAAAGAAAGAATTAACTACTTCACTTCAGTGAGCCTGGAATCTTAGTTACAAAGCTGCTGTGAAGTATTGACACAGGAAGATGCAATGACTATTAGATAGCTCTAATAGTACAGAAAGACTAGGGAAGACATCACCGACTCACCCCACCCCACCCCTGCTTCTTGTTATCTAAATGAAAAGAAGCTAGTTCTGACAGCTTATGTCTTCTGGATTCTTGAACTGAGAATAACAAACGAAGGTTTATTATTGAGCTTGAGCTGGAGGGGAG
>LZPO01068391.1:0-10879 GCA_001675575.1 Neotoma lepida
GAGAAGGAAAGAGTCAGGTGTAATGCTTCTTCAATAACCTGACCATGAAATCATAGTATTTGGACTCAGCTATAGTAGTGGAAGTGATAGGCCGTAAGGATCTGGGATTAGTTAGAAAGCCAGCTGCCTTTTAAAAATATCAGAATAAATGTAAACTACCATTGTGTTAAAAATGTTTCCTTTTTTAAATCCCTATGGGGTATTGGCTCAAAAACAGGAAAGATGAAATTGTCCTTTAACCTTAATAAGATAGAATAAAGGAGTTTTTTGTTTGTGGGGTGATTCATCCCTAACAGGCCTGAGGGCCAGCCAGCCCAAACCAATTATAAGATACTTTCTGAGAGCCAACCTGGGTCTGCCTAAGGGCCTCAGCAACAGCAGCTGAGACATGATCTGAGATGACCTGGACCAATGAGAGGCAGCCATGTCACACCAGCAGACGCATATTCATCAGACCTTCCCCCAGGGTGGGGTGGAGGGTAGATAAGGCTTGCCTCTTCCTGAATAAACTGAGCTTGTTGTTTCAACATTCTTCCAGAGTCTGTGTCCTTGACTCTGGGCCTACTTGCACAGGACCCTGCCAAAATTGTCCTTTGACTTTAATAAGATAGAATAAAGGAGTTTTTTAATAGATAACAAACAAAAAAATCAGATTTTAACTTTGAAGTTTTGAATATTAAGTTTGAAACATCTCCCTTTTGGAACTGGAATGTTCATCAGGTATGCCATCATTATTTGTTGAAAATGTGTAACTTGTTTATTTGCTTTTAAAAAATTATTTCTTTTATTTTTTTGACATCATTTTGTCATTTCATTTTCTCTTTTCATACCCACCCATATACTTCCCCTTACTCTTTTTGAAAGCATGGTCTCCTTTTCATTAGTTGTTGTCGCACACATACAGAGAGAGAGAGAGAGAAAGAGAGAGAGAGCGCTAAAATATCCAATGTAACCTGCTCAGCACTTGTATGTATATGTTTTCAGGGCTTATAATTTGGTATTACAGTGACACACATATGTTGTCAGTAATCAACAACTCTCAATTTTGATTTAAGATTAAATCAACAAAAAGGAAAATCATGCTTGATACTAGAAACAGCCAAATAACCAGAGCTAGAGAAATCAGGCATCTAGGAGGAAAAGCTACAATCACCACTTAACTAAACCGTCATAATCTCTAACTACAACATAAATATTTGATTATATTGTATAGCCCTTAAACCTCATATTTTCTTTGCAACAGATGAAGACCATTACAGAAAATCATAAGCAATCAAAACACAAAGTTGTGAATTCCAGTACCAACTGATATGTACATAACTCTCGAGGTTCAGGATCATTAAGAGGGAACAGAAAAACATGTAAGAGTCAAACAAACAGGGAGTTTGTTTATTTGATTTTGATATGGATTCAGTTGAGTTTGCCTTTAGTCTCAAAGGAAATGCTGGCTTCAGACCTCTGAGGAGTGTCGGGAACTGTTAAGGATTCTTGGAGATGGACTGGATGTGTTCTGCCTTCTAAGGTACACATGAAACTTTGGGGTCAGGGGTCCGGTGCTGTAGTTGAGCTACATCCTCTAAACACAAAGTTTGCTTGCTTGTCATCCTGTGCTACTATTGGGAAAGAGTGGGGCCTCAATACTTGGGGTCTAGTTAGGGACAGTAAGATTATTGGATGTGAGGTCTTAAAAGGGATGCTGAGATCTCAGCCCTTGCCTCTCTTTGTCTCTTTGCCTCATTGCTGCCACAGGATGAGGGTTTTCCTCTGTTTTCTACTCCAGATTGTGATGCATCAATATGGGCCCATAACTATAAACTCTGAAATCATGAGTCAAAAAGGCCTATATGTGTGTATACATATATGTGTATGTATATATATGTGTGTGTGTGTGTGTTATAGTATGACACATCTTTATGCCCATCATAAACAGATGGCATATAGTCAGCTGCAGGTATTGTCAGAGAATTTAGAAGACCCAAGACAGAAGGACAGAGTAGAAATATATATTTGAATGATCCCATTGTGTAGAAGGTATTTAAATGCATTAATAGTAGATGAATGTAAATGTAAAAAGAAAACAGTTAAGTGTAAATACTGAGAACAAGAATACCTCAATGCTTAGAGACTGCAGAATCAATCATATGTCAGTCAACAAAACCAAGAAGGAGCAGCCAGAAGAAGAAAACAAGAGAGCCTCTGAGATCCAAATGAAAAAAGATGTTCAAGGCCATAACAAAAGAAAGGTGTAGGGCTCACAGCTCAATGAAACATCAAATAAAATAAGAATTATTTTTTAAATTATTTCTGGTGAAAATCAAATATTACTGTTCTGCTAAAGGCACATAGCTATAAAATATCTCCTAGGGACATTCTGCTGTACTCATACCTCAGTGTCTTACTCATTCACCACTTGAGAAGCTTCTTCCTGCAGCATGTGTGAACAAAGACAGAGATCCACAACTGGACAATGTGAGGAAAGTGAGAGACCTTGGGACACTTGTTCCAAGATGGAGTGTCACCATCAAATCCCTCCCCTGAAGAGCTCAGAGATCCCTGTGGAAGAAGAGGCAGAGGGGATGGAGGACACCAAGGTAACAAAGCTTTCTAAATACGCATATGAACTCACAGTGTGTCAGCATGCACAGAGCCTGCACAAGTCTAAGCCAGTCAGTCCCAGCACTGAGAGGGGAAGTGGACACGAGTCCCCTACATGGAATCCAGAGGCTATCACCAACTGATAACCACTTACAAATGAAAAATTAGTTTTCTCCAATGGAGTCTCACTGGGTGCACAAACCACTCTTATAGGCAGGCCCCATGCCCAGCAGTAGATGACCAACACAAAACAAACAAAAGGGAAAAGCCGAAGAAAAGCAAAAGAAACACATATAGACACAGAGGCACACATTGAAAATCCCATAAAAACACAAAATTGGAAATCATAATATATTTGCAAAAGATCTTTAAGGTTGAAAAAAAATCCAAAAAGGCCATTGAGGGTTTTTTTTTGTTTGTTATTATATTTTATCTTATTTTATCATTATTTTTAGATGCCTGTTTGTTTGCTAATAGACAGAAAGAAGGGTATGGATTTGTGTGTGATGGAAGATGGGGAGCATCTGGGAGGAGCTGGAGAAGAGAAAACAATCAACATCTATTGTATGAGAAAGCATATCTTTAATTAAAAGCTAGGGAAAATAAAGTTAAAAATGAATTACTATGTAGTGAAATAGAAGTTAGTGATGAACTCATAAGACAACACATTCAGTGTAAGAAGTCTGTGGTTACATGTACTTAAATATATGTGATATTTCTAAATCCTATTTAAAGACAAGTATAAAGGAACATATACTTGAACTTATTAAACATATATAAACTTATATGTGTGTGTATGCTTACATACATAAATATGGACATATTTAGTATTTACATATATTTATAGAAAAAAATCTGAAATATAAAACTACCAAGATACTAATACTCTATTTCTTGTGCAAATCACATGAAACTATTTATTTTCTATGTTTCTGCACTATCTTTTTTAAAACACATAGTTGTATCCATTTCTCTTACAGTGACAAAAAGGTCCATATAGTAACATATAAGAAACAAGTATACAATGAGACAATCAGACAATCCATTTTCTGTGAAAATAGCTGTAGAATAAATAGTTAGTTGGAAGTTTATCTTTAGTTCCTCTTATTTTAGGAAATATTTTAGAAGTGGTCATGAAAAGCATTGTGTTTAATCACTTGAAGAAATTCAGAATCCTTTCTTCTGATAGTGTGAATGCCTTTTAGTAAAGAGTGTTCTTTCACTTGCAAATAAAAATCTGATTTCAATTGCTCCTAATGGCCTAGAAACAAGTTGCCAAATTCAAAACGAAGAATATGCATTAGAAAGTTGTTTGAGTCCTTTCCTTTACAATGTCACTTTTATGAAGATAATTTAGATTAGTAAGGTTTGTGTTTTGCATATTAACAGTGGTCTTCCTCAGGTAGGCCTCAGTTTACCAAAACTACCTTAAATATAATCATGACTAAAGAGGCATGTGTATCTCATTTCCAAAATGAAAAAAGAAATGCATCATGCTGAATTGTTTAAAAGAAGTAATATAGTGGTAAATTGCTTCTTGTTATTTAGTTTGGAATAGTGTGCCTAAAATGCTGGGCCTCCAGTCCCATAAAGCTTGATCTGCTTTGTGAAAACACTCCCAGCGTAATTTAGGCCAGGCCTGTTTGCTTTGAAGGAACAGGAAAAAGAAACATGAGTTGTTCCTGGCCTTCTCCTTAGCAGAACACTTAACACGTTTCTGGTGGCCATTGTGACATTGACTGCAACTTCAGCCAATTTTTGAATGAGGGAAAGAACAATAAAAGAAAACAGTAGGTTATCTTTTATCTTTATAGAATGTAGACAAAAGTCTCCAATGGATTGCAGTCAAATATGCTTCGCATTATGGGGACAGCTTATTTTCAAAGCTACAGCAGCTTCAGATACACGCTATAATTTCTATGTCGAGTCATTATGCTCTATCACCATCTAAAATCTAATAAACTTTAAAGAAAACATATTTATATATTTTTCTTGATTCCAAGCAATATAAATGGGACTTTAGTTTTACCAGTAGTTGTTATTTTGTCTTCTCTTACAAGAATTATCTTCCTTTCTCACCTAATATGAACTCTTAAAATGCTTTACCTTTCAAAATATCCATAATCTGTGTATCAAAAGGAAGTTAATACACTTAAGCTTAACAGTACCAGCAGCTACATTAAATATAAAAGGATTAACAGTTCTATTAAAAGGAACAGGATGTTAAAATAAAATTTTCAGGAATATACAAGTACGTACTCTAACAGAGGTATGCTTAAAATGTTAGTATACAAAGTGGTAATTAAGAGGCTGGATAATTAGACTTTTACTAACCATCAAAAACCTGATTATACTATATTGGTATCAAAATAAACCAAAAGCACAAACATTACTAAACATAATAGTCAGATAGTGATCACAGTGTACAATGCTAATTTTTAAAGTTTTAAACTATGAATGAAGAAATTTTCAAAGCTAAATTACCTCCAAATTTGGAGTAGTAAAGGATTTTTGATAGATTCTAATATTCCTTTCTGGCCAATTAATAAAACAACTGGATAAAAATAAGCATATGGAAGCATTAAAGAATTCTCTTGTCTTAGTTTAAACTGGTGGCGAAAAGTGTCATACACTATAACTTTAAAAAATGACAAACCATTATTTATTTGTTACAGCTCTGGGGCTGAAAGTCTGATTTCAGGGTGTAGCCTGATTGGGTTCTGGGTTCTCTGTGTTCTGGGTTACAGACTAGTACTTTCTGCATACTCACATGGTATAAAGAGAGCTGATGAACTGTCTGGGTGTCTTCAAGGGGACTAATATGTTCATAAAACCTCTCCCCTCATGAATAAATTACCTTCAAAAGACATCCACTTGTTAATACCATCACATAGGAGTCATAGTTTCAGTGTAGCAATTTTCAGAAAGATTGAATATTTAGTGGGTTGTAACTATATACCTACTTCACATCTATACACCTAGAACATAGCTACATCTTTTCAAGGGCATACAAAACATTTACTGAGAGAAATAACACATTGTGACAAAATTCCCACAAAATTTCAAATGCTTAATATAAAATGGGATATGTGTCCCGGCAATAGAAAAAGAAGGAATTTAATATCAACAATCAAAAATACATAGATAGCTCAATTATAATGATGAACAATGGTTTAAATGTTATTTAAACCAATTAAAATCAGTGTCATTCACAATAGCACAAAATTACTAGAACTTAATATACAGGGCATCTTAATAGGAAACCACAATGTGCTGATGAAATCAAACAGTACCTAACATGGGTAAAAAGATATTTGTCCTTCCCCAAAGTTATTTATATACTCAATACAACTTCAGCAAGATTTCCTATGTATTGAAAAGTGTTATAAATTCTTTTTTTAAAATATAAAAAGCTAGAATAGTCAAAGGAATCTTGTCATACAAACTTGAAGGATACAACAAAATTACGAACAATTAAGACTGGCCACGGTGCTGTGCATGGTGGCATAATCCTACAGCACAGCACTTGGGAGACGGGCAAAAAGGTTGGTCTTGTCTACCTTGGGGATTCTAGGTCACATGTAGACTACATAACAAGGCTATAAATGTTTCTTTTTTAATTTTAGTTTTGAGACTATAATTACAGCATATCTTCCTTCCCTTTCCTCCCCTGCCAAATCTTCCCATCTACCCCTTCAAATGTATATGCATTTGCACATTTATATTTCTAAATATAACCTACTCGGTCCATAGAATGTTACTTGTATGTATGTTTTCAGGGCTGACCATTTGGCATGATAAACATCTTAAATTCAACGTTAAAAAAAGGAAAGGAAAGGAAAAAGAAAGTTCTAAAAGACACATCATGGTTCTCCTTTGTCTATCTAAAGATCATTTTTTGCTTTGAGATCAGATGGGCGATTAGAAGATGCCTTTCTGTAGTTTGGTGAGTAAGGAACCAGGAATTGATTATATTCCAGGAGAGAGAGAAGGGGAGAATGTGAAGTCACGAAAGAAGGTGAGAGGACAGCTAAAATGAAAGAGAAACAAAGAGCCATGATGAAACAAAGAAGTCAAAAGTGTCATCAAAATCTAAGTCAGGCAGTCCTGGTGGGAAAAGGCTGACAGGAACACATACAGAGTTAGCCCTGGTCTTTCAAACCTCTATTCCTTCATGTGTGAGAACAAAGAACAATGACTTAATGATTATTTCATTTTATTTTTTAAAGAGCTTATAGGCTTTTGTTCTTTTAATGTGTAGTTTTGCCTATACACTTTCTTTATTGGGACCACAATTTCCCCTCCCTCCTGTCCTCCCAGTCCCCACCCCCACTTCCTCTCTGTCTCTTCCTGCCCCCCATTCACTCTTCCTCCATTTCTATTCAGCAAAGAACAGGCCTTCCATGGATATCAATAAAACTTGGCATATCAAGTTGTAGTAAGACTAAGCATCTGGCTTTGTATCAAGGCTGGGCAAGGCAATTCAGTATGAGGGATAGGGTCCCAAGAACCAGCAAAGGAGTCAGTGACAGCCCCTTCTCCCACTGTTAGGAGTCCCATAAAAAGACCAAGCTACACAACTGTAACATATATGCAGAGAGCCTAGGTCAGTCCCATGCAGACTCCCTGGTTGTTGGTTCACTCTCTGAAAACTCCTATGAGCCCAGGTTAGTTGATTCTTTGGGTTTTCTTGTGTTGTCCTTGACTCTTCTTGCTCCTACAATTCTTCCTCCCTCTCTTCATCAGGATTCCCAGAGCTTGGCCTAATGTTTGGCTGTGGGTCTCTGCATCTGTTTCCACCTCTCTGAAGCCTCTCTGATGACAATTGGCTAGGCACCAATCTATGAGTACAGCAGAATATCGTTAAGCATCATTACAGTGACATTTTTTTTCTCCAGTCGTGTTTGGTTCTATTCTAGGTCTCTGGGTCATCTAGCCTCTGGGTCCTGGCACTCCAGGCAGTGTCAGGGGTGGGCTCACTCTAGTGGTATGGGTCTCAGGCTGGACCAGTCATTGGTTGGCCACTCCCACAATCTCTGTGTCACCCATATCCCAGCACATCTCATAAGCAGAACAGACAGTAGGTCAAAGATTATATGGCTAGGTCAGTGTTCCAATCTCTGCACTGGAAGTCTTGCCTGGTCACAGATGACCAGTTCAGGATACATACTTTTGTTAGGAGTCCTAGCTAGGGTCATGCTTGTAGGTTCCTGGGAGTTTCCTTTGCACCAGGTTTCTACCCGACCCTGAAATGACCCCCTTCCCAGGTGGCTCTTTCAGTGCTCTCGCCACCCACACCCCCATCTGATCCCTCATGCTCCCATCCCGACCCACCCCCAGAACACCCATGAAATCTCTTCTGTTTCCTCATTCCAGGGAGATCTGGGCTTCCCTCCATGAACCCTCCATGTTACTTAGTCTCTCTGGGGCTGTGGATTGTAGCATTGTTATACTTCACAGCTAATGTCCACTTATGAGTGAGTACATACCATGTTTGTCTTTCTGGGTCTGGGTGATCTCACTCAGGATGAGTTCTAGTTCTAGTTTCAATATTGTGATGATTTTTTTTATCACTTATTTGTTGGTCCACTTCTTCCTAAAAGTCTTCTCCTTTCTTCAGCCCATTTCTTTTTTATGAAAGCTGGATTCTTCTTTCCTCTCACCCTGCCCCATTTCTATATTTCATTCAGTGATTACTTTTATTGCATCCTGTTTCTTGGCTCACTTTTGATATGATAGTTGGCTTTAATGTATACGAAGTATATCTCTGTTTCTGATTTGGTTCACATTTGTTCACTGATGCAGAGGTTTGTTTTCTCCTCTCTGAGAGATACAGGAATTGATTCCTCAAGGGAGGCTTCATTTCCCAAAGACTCTGAAATAAAATTGGAAGTAATGTTTATCTCAATATATACACAAACTGCAGGACAGAAACATGGCAACATGAGAGAGCAAGGCAACATGATTGGTTTAAGGTTCTTAACTTCTAAGTTACTGAATGCTAAAGATAAAAAAATCAGAAAAATTCCAGAAAAAGAATTCCAAAAGTTTATTTTTGATTGTTTAAGCTTTACATACATGAATACAACATATTTTGATTAAGCCCCTTCTTGTTCTCTTCTGTTCAATCCTCCTTATACTCCTGCATAATTCCATCCCAATTTCATGTTTGTTTTTTAACTTACTGAATCCACTCTTTGCTACCCATGTGTATATGGATATCAATACATCTAGAAGAACATGGGCAAGAGCAGCATCCCTGAGAAAACTGATCCTCCCCTCCCGGCAGCCATCAGCTGCCAATAAATCCTCAATGACTAGTGGGACTTTGTCATTACTATCACCACACAGGCCCCTGCTGGGATTTTTGTCTGGTACAATCTTGCACAGATCTTTTGTATGCTGTCACAACAACCATTGTGTGTTCATGTGTGCAACTGTTTTTTGTGTCTAGAAAACACTGTTCCCCTGTAGCCATTCAAGGCCTCTGGCTCCTGCAATCTTTCGGTCCCTTCTTTCATGATGACCCCTAACCTCGGCTGTGGGTATGAAGTTTCTTTTGCGCAGTGGATGATGATTAACACAAAGATCCACAGCTGATCAACATGAAGGGACTGAGAGACAATGGAGTTCCAAGTCCTAAAGGGGTCATTGAAAGTTCATTTTTTTCAACATAACATTTTTATTGATTCTTTAGGATTTTCACATCATACACCTTGATCACACTCACTTCTCAGAGTCACTTGAGTGAGGTCAAACTGTCCGTAGCTTTTCCCTCAAGCCTGTCCTAAGTCCTGCTGCTCCTGCACCCCCACCAGAAGCCATCCATCGATCAGTTGTGGAGAGCTACATTTCAGCATCCTTTTCACTCTCTAAGAGTTCTCTTCAATGCCTTCCTGTTTAGGCTGTTACATTTTTGGGGAGGAGAGGCATTGGGGGGAAGGAGTTGTCACAGAAACCTTCCATGTCCCTCTTTCTCAACTATGAGTCCGTAGTCATTGATATCACTGCAAAAGTAGCTTCCCTGCTCTTTACAGTCAGTGGGAGCATGGGTCATGGGCTTCCACATGGTTTCTGGTGACAGCACAGACCATGAATACAGTTCCCTGCTGCAGTGGGACCACAGACTCAGACAAGGCTCTAGGAGCAGCCTGGATCATGGACATCAATATGGCCTCAGGTGGCAGAGCAGGCCACTCACATCAATAGGACCCCTCCCCCCATGGCAGCACAGCCCTGGGACATCAACATGGCTTCAGGCTGTATCCCAAACCACAGACATCCACATGGACTTTGGTGGTAACACCAGTTACAGACATCAACATAGATGCTAACTGCCATAGGAACCAAACATGGCCCTTGGTGGCAGCACAGGTCCTCAAGTGGCAGGTCAGGGCACTCACATAAATATGGCCCCAGCAGCAGCACAGTTCATAGACATCAACATGGTTTCAGGTGGTGGAACTAACAAAGGATATCAAAATAGCAGACATCAACATGACCCCTGGCTACATCAGGACTACAGACCTACACATGGTCGGCAGTGGCAGTATAGGCCACTCATGTTAACATGGCCCCCCAGGTAGCAAAGGCCAAGGACATCATCAAGGCTTCCATCAGTGGCATAGACCATATCCACTTGGATCTCAGGCTTCTACAAGGCCTGGGGGCAACAGCATGGGCCACAGACACCAACATGGCCTCCTGGTGGCATCACAGACCACAGTGATCCTTTGAGGAGGTCCAATCCAGAAGTGAACTGTTCCTCATCCCAGGCCTTCATCCTTGTCCAGATCTGGGCAGCATGTTTAGGGCCTGTGTCTGCATATGCATAAGCTCCAGATTGCTGCCTACCCCCTTACGAGCCCCCACTGATCCCATTAGGCAACAACGTGTTCCACTGTTGACCTCAGCCCTCTCTCACAACTGTTACTGCTCATCCTGTCTTTAATTCCACCTCTCTCCACAGTGCACACACAGCTCTGCTCTTCCATTTCCCCCACCCCTCCATCACACATTCATTCATGGCTTTAGGCCGTGGCACTGACCACAGATATATGAATGGCCTTGGATGGTAACACTGGCTGCAGATATCAACATGACATCAAGTTCATTTTGTTTAAATGGTGGGTGAGATCAAGGGAGATATTCAAAAAAATAGATGAAAGAAGTAGATAAATCAATTCAGGACTCGGAGAAGAAGGACAATATTAACAATAAGTGTGAGAAATACAGATAAGAAAGTCAGCAGAATAGGTAAAAGATGGTGATCATCCTTGCAAGA
>LZPO01068393.1:0-10853 GCA_001675575.1 Neotoma lepida
GAAGCAGCCAGGCAGGGGTGGCGCACACCTTTCATCCCAGCACTCTGGAGGCAGAGGCAGGCAGATCTCTGTGATTTTGAGGCCAACCTGGTCTACAGAGTGAGTTCCAGGACAATCAGAGAAACCCTGTCTTGGTAAATGAAAAGAAAAACCAAGAGCGGTGATCTCTTAAGAGCGATCTCTACAGCTGGGGAAAGAGAACTCAAGACTTAAGGGAATAGGTATCAATTAATGTTTGGCAGCAAGGTGGGGCAAAAAAAAAAGCCTCAGGAAAATGCGGAAGATTTTATTGGGGTAAGCTTGTGTACAGTGTGAGGCTCGGGAGTGCCAGATGGCATTTTCTAAGGTACTTGGTATTAGAACAGGTTCTGGTACAGGCAGAGGGAAAGCCATCTACAGGGTTTTATTCGAAGATTGATAANTGGCACTGAAGGCTGTGCNCGAGTGGCCTCGTCCTCATGGAGACACTCGGGTGCCGACTCCCACCTGGGCTGTTTTCATTTGTTTTGTTCTGTTGTCTCCTTGAGACTCTGGTAATACACTAGTTCAAATAAATGAATAAATTAACTTCTGATATCTCCTTTAGAAAATCCACTTCTTGAGTCTTTTTCCAAAAACACACCTTCCTTTATGAGACTAGTATTCTTTCTGCCATCTTTTACCTATCAGAGAAAGGATTTTCTCCCAGCTAATGGGCCATAAGCAGAAAGCATTTGAAGCTGTTTGGATCATTTGGAAGAAAGCATTAAGAAAAGCATATTTTCAATGGTGTTAATAAATAGGCAACATTTTCCAAGATGCTAAAAGCAGAGCTTTTGTTTCTCAAAGGTCTCCTACATGTGTGTCCTTCCTCATGGTTTCCACTGTTGTCTCCCATCCACTCCCTCNCCAGCCCCTGCAGCCTCAGCTTCTGCGGTNGCTCTGCTGGCTTCCTCACCACCACCTCCGTGTATTCTTCCCTACAGCACCATGTGCTCCAAATAAAAGCCCATTGTCCATCCGACAGTCGCTCTTCTTTCTTCTTTATTCCTCCCTCTGAGTCACATCCCTCGGAAGTCCATCTTCCTTTGGAGTGTCTTTTTTTCTGAATCCCTTTCAGGTCCTGAAATGATGAAGGGAATCACAACAATGCCACATTTTCCTGACAGTTTGTGTCATGTAAACACTGCCAGAAAACTTCCTCTCAGAATGTTCCATCCTTTTCCTTTAGGGATGCCTGTTCTAGAGGAAGAGCTGTTGTGAGTTAAAGAAACAGAGATGGTTTGGGACGTTTCATTGTGTCCTTCCTAAATGCTTATTAGGTTCTTAATCATCATCTAGGATGTGACTGTCTTTGCAGTTTTGAAAAACAGTGGCACATTGTTGATAAATAAAAGCACACTTATAAAATGTATTGAAGACTTAGACATTCACTATATTTTGGAAGATACGTACAATGAGGAATACCTATCCTACATCTGTCTACCATGGGTAGGAGACAGACCCACTACAGATGTCCACATGAGTGCAGGGATGTCTTCTCACTGCCATTAAGACCTCCATCTCTCTAGAATAAGGCAGATGTAGGCCTGGGGCCTAGCATCAACACTTCCTGACAAGTTGATCCAGCAACACTTCAGATTCTAGTTCCATAGTGAGAATAAGTACCTTGCATCCTTGTTGGGAAATGTAGGTGAGATAATTCTTAGCATAGTACTTGCTTGCCTCCATGATTTTGACAATTGTGATCATTAAACACCAAAAGAACATCTAGTAGATAGGGAGATGCTTGGGGAGTCAGAGGGCAGTGCACAGTTCAACACAAAGTACTAGATACTGGAGACTTGGAAGGGCTTCCCCATTCAGTAGGAAGGCAACCAACCAATCAGCCCAGAGGAACCACCGAGTCAGGAGGATCCAGAATCTGGGGCATGGTTTATAAAAACACAAGTTTATATATCAAAAGGAGGAGTCATAATTTTGGCTGGGTGTGTCCCAGGTATGCTTTAGATTGCAGCTTGCCTCATGTGCTATATCATATGTGGATTCTTCCTNCTTCAGACTGGAATTTCAAGCCTGGGAAGGGCTGCTGGGTCCCTCCTGTTGACTGTGAAACATGTCTCCTTAGCAGTCTAGCAGATTAGTTCTCCTCTACACATGGCAAACATAAAACCATCATAACTTGATTAGCCCATAGAGGGTAGTTTGAATTCCTCGCCCCCCCCCAAACTGCTGTGTTTGAATGGCTCGTTCTCCAGACCTGACCTTCATGGGGTTCAGTATTCCCTTCTACCCAGCAGTCTCCAGAGCTTGCTTTTATGCTGTTGTCTGGGCGATGGTCTGCAGATCCCTCTGCAGGCTCTCGCTGCCATCTGACCCCCAGCTCTACAATTTCAGGTTACCTCTTGGTATTATCTTCAGCTTTGTTTTATTCTTATTTTTCTTCATTGAGAAAAATCAAAAGAACAAACTAAAAGAATGCAGGCCCTTTCAAGTATGTTTATTTTGATTAATGTGTCAGAGAAACATTTTAAAATTATATTTATTAAGTATACCAAATTTTTAACAAGTTAGTTTGGGTGAGAAATGAATATCAAGTTTTAATGCATCTCCCGTCCTCTTTAAATTGAAATGTAGTTAAATCAAAGAGCCCTTCATTCAGTATTATGCCCTGAAATGCAAACTGACTTATGGTAAGTTAATACATTAATGCAATCTTTTTAATGTAAAACAAAATGATTTGAGGACTTTTGTCATATAGATGTTGTATTTAATGTCCTAAATAAAAGCAACCCTTCTACTCGCCAGTGCTTGGAATCTTGCAGCAGGTCCTTAATCTGTTGGTTGTTGTTATTGTTATTTATTATCTCCTACCAGACTTTTCCTGGATAAATTGGTGCCTTAAACACTCTGCACTGATCAACAAAACCTGAACCACAAATCCACAACGACTCAGTTTTGTTTTTCGTGTAGGTATTGGCAATATTTGAGGAATTGTCAATTTGACTTTTCTAGCACAGGAGAAATGGTTGTTACTTATAATTCAAGGGTAATGCTGAAACACATCCATGGGACAGGCAGGGCCGAGATTAGGGCAGGGAGGGGTGAGAGCATCTCCGGCCAAAGCAGCTTGGTTGTTTCTCTGAAGCCACACATCAGAGAGGTTGCCGGGCACTCTCTTTAGTGTCAAGCAGAAAGTTTGTTTGCAGGAAGTGGCTAGTGGAATTTCCCAACTGCAGACAGATAATCTGGAAGGTGGGGCGAGTAGAAAACAGCTAATAGCCTCTGGGTTATGACAGAGATATCTGAAAACCAGGCCATTCATTCCCCTCAGGGCAGGGGTCCAGCAGCCACAGAGTGAGGCACTGCTGGGAGCTTCACCTTCCCAAGTGAGGCAGGTGCTGACCTAGCAATGGCGATCCTGCCCAAATAATCCTGAATCCTAAAGCCCTGTAGTGCTGGGAGAAAGGGAGAAAGAAACGGCCCCAAGACAAAAAGAGCCTGTTTCAAAAACAGGTCAAAGGCATCTGCAGTAATAGGAAGAAGACATCTATCCTGTGTAGTTCTCGTGTCACTCCTTTCCAAGCTGGGCTGTGGAGGACCAGCGTTCAACCCTAGGTACACTTTCCTGGTGGGTAGGAGATGAAAAGCTAAGCTTTATGTTTATTTCTGAGTTTCAGAAGAGGCTGCCCATGGAGAAGTTGCTGCAGGTTCCCGGGGTTCACCATGTCCTCAGCTTCTGAGTAGCAGCTCAGGAATGCCAGGGTTGGAGACAGCTCTCAGGAACCTAGGTTCAAGGAACAGACATCTTCTGGGGAGGAAGTCTGCTGAAAGAGCTCGTAAACTACTGAAAAGCTGAAGCAGAAAAGCCCAAATGATGTTTTGGTCAAATCTTGAAGAATAAAANGAAGAAGAAAGAAAAGCATGCCTGTTTTTCTTCCCCTCTGTGAAACTGTAATTAAATCGTTTCTGAGTCATCAGGAATCCGGGCCACAGCTCTCCTTCCCATTCGAATTATTTATACAAGTTGGGAAAGAAGAAAGGAGAGAAGAAATCCTCCTATAGAGGAGGAGTTAGGATGGGAGGTCTCCAGCTAGCTGTATTTGGAGTCCAGATGGCATTAGAAAGGGGAGATCTTTGAATCCCCAGTCTAGCTCTGAGGTTGCCTAGTCCCTCCGGAGCTTCCCCCCAGGCTTCTTATCCCAGTGAACTCATTTCTGCCCATGACTCTGAATTTCCTCTTGGTCTTTCTCTCCATTGGTGTAAGCTCACTAGAGGAAGAATTGTTTCTCTCAAGAGCAGAGACCTGAAAGACTTCCTATTTATGTGAAGAAGCCTTGCAGGAGTCCTGTCCATGCTGTCTTTGACCCTGTGTAGCGTTTTCAAGGACTTCCTGACGCTTCCTTTCCACCCCAGATAGGTCAGGCAGGCATGTGTTCAAGTAAGAGCTCNGTCCCCANGAGGTTGCTCAAGCTCGTGCTGTTTCATGCTCTCCTGGTGTCCTCCCATCTTCTCTAATCCCATAACCTTTATCTGTATTGCCTGAGCCTTCGTGTTTTCTCCTGTACACAATCCACCCATTGCATCAGTATGTGTAAGTGTAACTCAGTAGACAATGAAAACAAATGACTTCAACTTTCCTCCCTCATTTTCCCCACAAGAAACTGAACTGAAGAACACCTCTAGTTTATTCCACGGGAACTAAACCTACCTATTTCAAAACTAAATTGAACCACTAATGAGAAATAAGAGTTTACTTTCTCTGAGACAATCATTGATTTCTCCCTATTGAGATGAATAATTCTGCTTTTTAAGAGCCTCCAGCTATCTGACCATGTGACTCACTTTTACAAGATATATGAGAATCCCATGTCTTCAATGGGACCTTGAAGACTTTCAGTGTCTTCCAGGTTAAACCAAAGTGAGCAAAGTGTATTTGATCTACAGCTGTTCCTCACATCTGTTTGATCAAGTTCATGCTTTTGCTGTTATATCCACAGAGGGGCTTTGCTGTATTTTCTATCTAGTAATGCATTCTACTGTATATGAACATGAGGTTTTTTGTTTCAATTGTGACCCTTGGTCTGGAACTTTCTATTCCCTGTACAGAATGGAGAAATAATTGGGCAAACTTGGCCAATCTTATAAAAGTTCACAGATGCCTCTTTGACTACAACAGTTCGTAATGGTTTAAAGAAGGCTTTATGCTCTAACTTTCATCTCAATATATGAGGTGGGTGGTGGGGAAAGAGGAAGTGGATCAATGGCCAAAACTGAGTTTTGATCCCCACTCTCTCTCTAGCCCTACCCACAAACACCATCTAAAGCAAGGCCGTTTGTCAGCACTTCATTCATGAACATCAATATCAAAATTCCACAATTCACTTACAGTATCAAAGGTTTGTTTTAATGGAAATAATTTATATGGCATCTTCTCTGGGAAGAATCAGGAAGGTCCATTTGCAGTCTTGACTTTGAACATTGTGGTCTGAGTTCAGTTACATGCTTCAGAGTCAAAAGCCTGCTGCAGCCCACACTAAAATGGATGCTACAGATGTCACCCAGAACCCAGGGAGACGTAGAACTTCAAGTTCGGAAGGAAAGTGAAGAGGGCTGTTTTCCCTTCTGACATTTCTCTAACAACTGTGTCTAACCTGAAAATGTGGCTCCAATCCTTCTCAGAACTATTATTTTCTTTACAGCAAAGTTCTAAAAACTTGGTTTCTTTTGATTTCTCCCCCCTGGCAGGAAAATGACACATTTGGGGCCAAGGCATTAAAGTGTGGTCTCTTGGGAGAAGGGGGCAGGGCTATTGCTTTCTAGCCCACAAACAGTTGCAGGTGCAAAAAATGTGCACACGAAAAGGGAGGTCTGGCCGAGGCCCTTTTAAAACGTGGCCTTTTAAGTTCAATAAATCTCTTTGCTCTCTCTCCCCTCTGTGAGCTGTGTGCGTCCCTCCCACGCTCTAATGCACATCCCTGTCTCCAATGTGGCCTCCAGAAGGAAGCTTCATGTTTGTTGTGAAGTTTTCCGTAATTACATAATCATTGAAGCCTGTGAGTTCGTGTTGAGGTGGCTGAAAAACTGCAAGCCTGAGGATTACAGTAACATAATTAGGCTGCTTCCTGTAAGAGCTAAGTGACTGTTCTTGGGTCAGACTTTGATTGGCTGCCCTCACAACCTTCCTCTTCCGCAGTGAATCACAGCTCAACGGGCCTTTCTGCTGGCCAACTGCTCGAAGGCATTTTCAGGGCATGTTTTGGTGCCGTCGATGAGCTCTCTACACACCCTCTGCATCAGTTTGATTAAGGAGCCAAGGGCAGAGAAGCCAGAGGGCTGTGGTTTCTTGGATGCCTTTGTGTCTATGTGGTGACAGAGCTAATGCTTCTTCTGTCTGGGCCGCAGTACCTTGACTCATCTGGTGGTGTCTAGAAGCCTCGAGTCCTGGCCTTGGGGTGTTGGTGGCAAGAAAAAAGAGAAGAAAGGATAGATCATAGCCGAGTTTGTGGTGTGTAATAGAAATTGGTGTCTGATGTTCGTCATTAGTGCTCAGGTAGATACTGAAGGTAATATTACCAATAACCCACCCATGAATAACTTTCTGTTATAGGCAGTATAATAGCCATAACCCCAAGCCCACCCCAACTGTAACCCTAGCCCTAACCCTTTCTGTGATAGGCAATACTAGCCCCATAGGATCTGCTTCCTACTCTCCTCACAACTCACTGAAGTGATTGTTCATGTGCTCCTGTGTTCAGCTCTGCTTGCTGTTTTTGTCAATCTTAGACACACAGAGGCCTTAGAAAAATATTAAAGTCCAGGTAAAGCTGATTGCTTTGCAAATAAAAATCATCATTTAGGAAAGATTTTTATAAATGTGTGGTTATTTAGCTAGTTTGGTGGAATTTTCATGAAAATCATCAGTTGCTCATCAGTGGTCCCAAGCCAAGGGAGCAGCTATCAAGTAAACCAAGGTGACTGGAGGGAAATCTCCTTATTCTGCAATAATAAGCAGAAATGTGAGGCTTTGCCATTGGTGTTACAGTTTAGCGTTTGCTTTAAAAACTAAGCAGAACACTGGGGGATTTGTGTGGAAACAGACATCCGATTGTCAGGAGCACCATCAGAATGGGCTTGATGGCCAGAGCCTGTCCCTGGAGTAGATCATTGAGCAGAGTTAGAGGATACCCAAATGGGAATGTTCTGAATTCTTTCCCCTCCTTTGGGAGATTTTCTTGCCCTGCTTTTAAGAACCCATCAGGTCCACTCATCCATTCTGTTGGATTTCCTCTAAGAGTTATTCAAGTTTCACAAAACACTTATTTTTGTCTATGCTCCCAACGTGTTAAATGACATGGCTGTGTTTCTTAAATACACATTTCTTTAATGTGAATATCTATCTTAGAAAGTAAAGTCAGCGCTATGCTTTTGACTGACTCTCCTTTTGAAATTAGTTCTTTTTCCTACTTTGTCAGCTCCAAACACTAGAGTCCTTGCTGATGCGCAGTACATCTAAACTCACTGTGGGGATCTAAGTGACCGTAGGAATGAAAGGCTTCTTCCTTCGCTTTGTAAGTTGAAAGTTAGTATGAGAAACTCAGACTAGATTAGAATTCTCCACATTTTAGTTATCTCAGAATTATTTTAGTGTGTCCCTTAATAAACATCTGATAAAAAAAGATAAGTTGCTACAAATATGATTCAGGTTTGAAAGGAGACGTACTCATGTCAAAGTATACAGACTAGAGTGGTAACTGTCAATACAATGAAGAATGAAGACTTTGTGGATTTTCTTGACCTTGTGAACTGGTGATATTTGTAATTGCTTATGTGTTACATTAATGATGCCAATATGCTCAGTGTTCACAGGATAGCCTAATGTCTGGAATAATCATAACTAACTCCCTACATTTATATAATTATATTATGAAACCTTAGTAGAAGGGAAAAGCCAAATGTTAATATTGTTAGTTATCTAGTACACCATAATAATGTAGAGTGTTATTATCATAAAGTTAACCAAAATAGTTTATTTTATTTTTATCTATGACTATAACAAATTGCATTAGTTGTGTCCTCAGTGTAGGATTTTGTACAAAGCTACCAGCTAGAACCCAGCTGAAGAGGAAGCTTTTCNGAGCTTACCCCTCAGGCAAGACTCTCAGCTCCTTGGGAGCTGCTAGACTGAGGACATTAGGTGCTTGCTGATTTTTACAGGAGATTTTTTTTCTATTGGGCATCTTCATATCCAGCTTCCCACAGAGAAGACTGACTTGAGAGGACANGCAACAAGGAGCCTATGGGCATTTCCTACCCTCTTCTTGCAAGTATTCCCCATCTCTCTTCATATTTAACTAGTTAGAAGTATATCACTACATGAAATCTTTGCTTAAAGGGAGAGAATTATGNATAGTCACAAACACTAGAAGGAGGGGATCACTCTGAGTCCTCTTCAATGCCATCTACTACTTATTTCCCACAGGCATCCCCACCTCTTCCTCCTAATCACCTAGAGGCTCTGGCTAGAACCAGAATTTGAGTCTTCTGGAGGAAGAAGCAATAAAAGCCCTTAGTAAAGGGCAGTAGCTCAGCTTTTTTCAAGATCCTAGATTATTTAGTAGACAATCTTGTTCAATGGTTANGGTACTTCCTGAATTATTACTCACTCAGCGTACATGCAACCAATTTTACAGGCACTGGCAAAGGTAAGCCATCTGTGCCCAAGTAAAGTAAAAAATCCACTTGATATTAGTTATTATATTACAGTCTACCTCAGAATTGGTTATGTCACTCTAGTTACCTATTGCTAAACAATACATTGTCCAAAATTAGCAGCTTAAAATATACAGAGCTCTGTGAGTCAGAAATTTAGAAGTGGGTGAAGGAGGGTTCCTCTGGTTGGTGTCTATCAAGAGGCTATAGTCAAGATGTTGGCTAACTGTCATGACCTAAAGGCTTAATGGAGGCTGAATATCTATTTGGCTATATATACTGGGTATCTATTTTGGTGGCCACTCTCATGTCCAGCAAGATAATGGTGAGTTTTCATAGAGCTTCGGGTCCTTACCACGTGGCCACCCCACCAGATTGTTTGTATGTCCTCATCATGTGGTATCTGGCCTTCCCTAGAAAATGAAACTTAAATGGGTTACGAGATACACAGAAAATATCTTAAATTTCAATAGTCATTCCAGCTTTAGTGTTTATCCACATTGCAGGCACAAGATGGCAGAATTCCAGAGGACTAAATACTACTATGCCCTACCCCAAATGATTCAACAAAATTTTATCCTCTCAAAAGGGGCACGAAACCCCACTACAAGAGGTCAATATATTGAAAGCAGATTGGTAGAGTAACAGCAAATCAGTACCGTGGCAGAGCTTTAGGAGACTGAGCAGGAGATAAATGGAAAAGACACGTTTTTGTGTGAATATTTTCCACCAATGGACACAGAACTTGCAGTTATGGAGCCTATGGATATAGAAGGCTGATCGAATTGTTTCTCCTTTTATTCCAACTGCTAATAGATTGTGTGCTCCTGGAGACAGGGTAATTTGTTTTATTTACCTGACACCTTTTACCTCAGTCCCATCTTCCTTTACACTTTGAGACAATCTTCATACTTCCTAAATATTTGTGGATCTGATTGCGTTGTGAGATTTGAAATATTTTCTTATGTCCTTCGCTCCACGTGCTCTCCCACTTAAGAAGTGCAGCTGAGTCCAGACTTCCTTCCCTCGGGGAAAGANTGAGGCACTGTGTGAAACAATCAACCACCAGACGTTGTGGCTTAGAGACATTCGTCTCTAAGACACAAAGTCCTAGGTAAAGAGAGAAAGCTTGGGGTTGTAAATGAAGAGGCGGATTCCCAGGTGTAGACTGAGCAACTAGAGAAAGAGAGAGAGAGCCAGTGACTACCAGTCCCCTTCCAGCTTCACCACCTCCTGCTCAAAATGAAGNGTGGGGAATATGGGGAGATAGTTCTGGAGTGCCACACACAAGGCAGCAATTCCAGGGAGGTGCAAACCCTGCAAGGAAAAATAGCTACAAAAACTAGACTGCTGCCCACGTAGAGGTGCTGACACACGGAGACCCTGAGGGGTTGTATTGGATAACCATAATACTTCTGAACTCCTGGGACCTGAAGTGAGGGGACCAACCTACAAGGGTTGAAATGAACCAGGTTTGAAATAAAAAACAAAAACAAAAACCTCAATTACTATCATTCATAAAGATGATATTCTTCCTGTACATTTCAATATTTAATTGATGTCTGCTACATCTGTTTAATTAACAANATATATATATTGATATATAAACTTAACAAAATAATTGCCTACCACATCCTAGAACAGAGAAAATCCCTCGTATGTCATTATGTTAGAAGGGAACATGACAACTATAATTTCAGTACTCAGTAGGCTGATGCAGGATTACTGCAGAGAGTTTGAGGCCCACATGAGCTACATAGTGAGAAGCTGTCTTTACAAAATAATAATAATAGTAATAATAATAGTAGTAATAATAATGTTAATATTCTGATCTGCCCCCTTGAAATCCCGCCCCTTGGCACCGCTTTGGGTCCTGACGTAAAAGCCTCGTTTTAAGGAACACTCCTTCCTTTCTTCCTTCCTCTCCTCTACTTTTCTTCCCATGAGGTGTGCACCCCTGGAACCCCCTCTTTCTTTTCCTCTCTCTCCTTTCTGTCTGTTTCTCTATCTTTCTAATAAACTCCTTCTGAGCGGATACAGCGTCTGGGTTGTGAATCACTGGCCACTGTCGCCATGCCTGCATAGCGTGCATCTGTCCAGCCCGCCACTGCATCTGCCCAGCCCGCCACTACATCTGCCCAGCCCGCCACTGCATCTGCCCA
>LZPO01068394.1:0-10844 GCA_001675575.1 Neotoma lepida
TGCCCATGACTTTTCTAATCAGAACGTGCAAGTTTTGTTTCTGAGCTGGTGAGGATGTAGAACATAAATCTGAATTTGTGGGTGGTAATCCTCCCCCCTTGCTAGAACTGCTAGTCAGTGATAAATGTCACAAAGAGAGGAGTAGAATAGTCACAAGGAAACAGGACAAGTGGCATCTCTGAGTCCCTGGTGCCTCTCACATAGACTGACCCCCTGTTTTAGTTAGAGGAGACTACATTCATGTTATGTCTTTTCCCCTTCTTTCCCATTCATCCCTTCCTCCCCACCCTTCTTCCTTGCCTTATTCACTCTTTTTTCTTTTTAATTGTTTTTTTCTTATGCTGATACATATTGCCTTAATCCCAATGGCAACCAAGAAAATCCTAGTAGGGACATTGGGATACTCTAAGGTGATGTGCCCGCCTGACAGGACAAATGGCCATGTAGCTAAATGGGAAACTTGCCCTCGTTAGGGTGGGTCATGAACTTCCTTTGGTTTCTAGTCCACAGCAATTAGTTCTGGGTTACATACTTTTGGAAAACAGTTATAGACCGAAGTGACTTCAATATGGTTTCCTAATCCTTGTTTTTAATGGACAGTAAGTTAACAGCAAAGGATGGTTTAACTTAACTGACTAGAATCTTGGGGTTACTAGTCTTAGAGTAGATAATAATGGCTTCAATCTCTGTTCAGGGTTCTGTGTCAAACTTATTCTAAGAACCTTGAATAGTCTGAGTGGAAGTCCATTACATACATTGTAAGTAAGTGGTTTAGAGTCCTGGGACTAGGAGACATTTAATGTGTTCTCATGATGAAAAGGACAGGTCTGTTTCATTGCTCCCATCTTTATTTCCATGGAGTGTATGTGTGATGCCCAAGCTTGGTGTTTATCTCAGATCTGCCTTGTGCTTTGAAAAGGAGGACANTGGTAGATAGCAGCCACCACAAGCTCTCCTGTACAATTCCTCCCTCTCATAGTCACACAAAGTGATCTGAGGCCAGCCAGAAAAGACCCATTGTAAGAAATGAAGCTTGCTGAAGGCTGGCCTTATCATAGTCCATCCTTTCCGGACAATTGTCAACTCATGTTTTAATTTATTGTGTGGTCAGTGACCTTTTGGGTTTGTGAGCAGGTCACTGTCCCTCTCCTAGCTTGTGGTGACTGAACAACTGCTTGCAACATTTTCCTGGACCTGATTTTGTGATGTCTTTCTCTGTGTATGTATGTATCTGGAGATCACCGTGTTCTTTCAATAATAAATGAGAACACCCTGCTCTAGGTTTGAAATATTTACAGCTCTTTGCAATTTAATAAGAAACAAGACTCCTAAGTGAGTATTTGTATTTAGATTCACATGAACAAATAAACATATTTAAGTCAAAGTAGAGGCGATACTTTGGAAAAATTCATATGTAGAAATATGCAAACATATGTAGAAGTTTGAACCTTAATTAATTCAGTAAAAATAATTGTTCTTCTAGTTATTTTGTTTCCTTTTCCATCCCGGAAATGTGAATTCTTTCCTACATATGTTCCATTTCCAGGTATTTATATTTAAAAAGTAAAAAAAGAATCTTTAAGAACAAATAAAAATTAGGAATTTTTTTGTTCCTAAACAAAAGAAAAAAATACAATGATTTTTTTCAGTTTTTGATACAATTTATTTCTAAAAGCTTTTTTCAACATAACAGTTTTGAAAGTTAAACATCCATACACACACACACACACACACACACACACACACAAATATACATAGCCAGTTAACACTTTACAGCTGATTTTCATGCTTCTTATTGCTTTAACATAGTAGCTGCAATTAGGTCTCTTTACCACAAATGTCTTTTGACCAACAACACAAATTTAGAAAATTTCTGAATGAGTTTAAAGATGCATTATGTTGTCATCCAATAACAAGTTCTTACAAGAATTAGTCTTTGTTAATGACTCAATACCAGTTTCCCCAACTCTATGTATGTGACAACATCCATAGTAAATCTATACATGGTTACTGTTAATGTCATACTAATAGGCAAATGCCCAGCATATCTGCCTTGTTTGTCCTTGAGTAATCATCCTGAAGTAGCTCATTTCAAATACTAATATATGCTTTACTTGTCTTACAGTCTGAGCAAATTGGTTTTCCTTCAATATATAGTACCTAGGGTACAGCTGGGTTAGCATTAACTAGCTTTCATCAACTTCCCTTGCTTCCAACTGTAAACCACGACATGTGCATATAAAAAGACAGCACAAACACACTCAACCTCAGAGCTAAAAGCACAGAAATAGCAACTTGAAGGCAAATTCTCAGAGTTGGTGGGAACATCTATTCTGAATTCTTTACTCTCTGTTAAAAGTTAGTGACTGCTAGTAGATATCTTCTAATGTTTTTCATTATCCTCCTTAATATTCAATTCCTGTGATTTTGAAAGGTAAATATAAATACACAAAGAATGGCTTTTTTAGTAAAGAAATTTTTTATTACCATGAAACTCCTCTAGGTAAAGTTGTCCTATCTCCCTTCATTCCTGTTCCCATCTCTCAGTCTACTATCTCACATACCCTACCCCAAATTCAAACTCTCTTCTCCATTTAAACTGATAAAGTAAAGGGCAAAACAAAACAAACAAACGAAAACCAAAAAAATAAGAGCAAACCCATCGAAACTTAAAATGGAAGCAAACAGGCCAACAATGAGCCGCTGTAACCTACAACATTTACATCTTGTTATTGTAATTTTCCAGTCAAAAATGGGAAAGGCCTTTTCAAGGTTACACCAGTGCGATTGGCTGTAGAAGAGCTGGGAGACTGAGTGTCATTCTTCGCAATAGTCTGAGAAGAGTGATTGCTTCCTTGACTTTGTGGCCCTGATCATCCCTAAGTGGTTGAGTAAAATCCGACAACGTGTCTCCAGAGGAGAGCTTTCTAATGGGTTTCCTGTGGTCCATTGCCCTTGGGTGCGCCATCACAGCAGGTCGCCATGGTGATGCCGTACTCTTCAGCCTNTTTCTGAACCTTTTGTGATAGTGACGCCAACATCTCATTTATAAAATTAATGCTTTGTGGTTCAGCTTTAAAGTTGCTAATAAAAGACAATCTCCTGTGGGTTCAGCAGGGAAAAAAGCATGAACACAAACTAACGTAACNATGTAACTTCCAGGGTATTTCTCTGTTCAATCTTGGTGCCACTTTCTTAAAAAAATAAAAGCAGNACGACCCATGCTGATTATTGATCTTAGGGATGAACTATTAAGAAAGAAGAAAAACCTTAGAAGTTTTATTTTTCAGTTTTTTCCAAACTTCTGATTTTAAGACATGTCAGCTGGCTCTACCATCCTTTCAGAAGTGAAACAATTTATTCCAGGCCATTGGAACAGAGTGGAGATGCCTCAGATAATGTCATAGCCCATGTGTCTTTAAATGTAAGCAATATTAGTGGAGTCTGTATGTGGCATTTGATGCAGTGCAGCTAACTATTACATAGCCATGGCAATGGAGATGGGTTAGTTATATTCTCAGTCATTCTGATAGACTATCTAGAACCCCTTTCCTAGAAATAATTAATGAAATTGGAATGATCAATTATGGATTCATTTTTCTAAGGATTTGTATTGTTGGGTGGTGCCAACTAAGCTTAGGTGCATTTTTCTTGAAAGTGTCTTTACTTCTCTAAAACAAATAATGTCTTTGGTCAAACTTGCACGTGAAAGAAAATACTTATGTGTATTTCAGATAGTGTCAGGGAAGTATTGAGGCAGTATTTCCACCTTGTCAGGTAAAGGTGAATTAGTGATATAGAATGCTTGTGCATGGCATTGCAAACTAAACTGATTCTTTTTAAAGCCGTTTGCTCACCTCCTATTGAATCAAAACCTTACCTATTGGTAGATCTCCTGAAGCTAGGTGTAACTATTGAATGGTTTCTTGAATGGGGGTGGCACCATCCTATGGCTGAGGTCCGAGACTGCATCAAGAGGAAATCAAGAGAAATCAAGCTAGACGCCAGGATTCATTGCTCTTTGCTTTGTGGCAAGATGATAGTGATCGATTACTACACATTCCTTCACATTCCTTCACACCCCTGCTTTGACAGCTTCAGTCATTTTTGCTGATAAGCCTTCCCCACCATGATGAAGCCTCAAACCATGAGTCAAAACAAACATCTTCCCTTGAGTTACTGTCCTCAGACTTTTTATCACAGCAGTGGGACAAGTAACCAATGAAAACTTCCTGTAGAGTCTACGTCACAAGTTTCTCTTCCAGGCCTCCTAATAGAAGGGATTTATGTCCTGAGCGTGAGACTCCAGCGTTCTATACAGCTAAACACTGGGGACTGAACTGACTGTATACTTTGTTATTACTGCTGAGGTTAGTTACTTTAAATTTAGTGAATTAAAAGAACACAAAGTTATTACATCATTATTCTGTAGGTCAGAAGTCTGACACAGTTCTCACTGGTCTAACCTGGGTTAAAATTAAGATGTGGGATAGCTGTGTTCCTTCTGGAGGCTTTAGGGGAGAATCAGTACTTTCAGCTATTCTAGCTTCTAGAGCTGCTCACATTCCTTGGCTGGTGTTCCTTGTCCGGTTTCACAGCCAGCAGTGGCTAGTCAGTCAAGTCTGTCTCATATTTCACCTCCCTGACAGTGACTCCACTTCAGCCTCCCATTTCCACTTTAGAGAACACTTTGATGACATTGGGCTGACTTGGCTATTTCAGGAGGAATCTCTTCTTTTTTGAGGTCAGCTAATCATCCATGCTAACTCCATTTGTACCTCTAATTCCCGCATACTCTAATTTGCTTTTGTAATTTGTCTTATAATACAACACATTGGCGGATTTCAGGGGAAGGATGTGGGTATGTTTGGGTGGCCAATCTTTTCTCTCCCTTATTACTAGGAGTCTCAAGAGCTGTTCAATATCAGTCAAAGATTTAAAACATACATAGGCATAACTGAAACTTTCTGACCCTCAGAACTCAAGAACTCTTAGACAGTGTGTTCAGCGTTACAGGGTGTGAGTCAATTTATTCTCCAGTAATGAGGCTGCAACTTCAGCAGCATGATTGAGAAGTTTGGAGAAAGTAGTATCTGTTTCATTGTCAAGCTTGAACAAGAAATTGGCTTTTGGCATTCCAGAATGTTCTCTATGCTTTCATGCACAGGGAAGAGATATGCTGTGGGATATCTTTCTGTATGCTATGAATATGTGCTGCTCTGATTGGTTAATAAATAAAGCTGTCTTGGCCTATGGCAAGAAAGCTTACAGCCAAGCAGGAAATCCAAGCAGAGATACAGAGAAAAGGGCAGAGTTGAAGAGATGCCAGCACACCACCGGATGAGCAACAAGATGCCAGCAGACCAGTAACACCACAGCCACGTGGCAACATATAGATTGATAGAAATGGGTTGAGTTAAATTTAAGAGCTAACTAGCAAGAATCCTGACCCATAGGCCATACAGTTTGTAAGTAACATAAGCCTCTGAGTGATTATTTATAAGTGGCTGTGGGACCTTGGGGCTGGGCGGGACCAAGAAACTTCTGCCTACATTTAGCACTCAATGTGGTAGCAAGAACTTCCACCCAAAACCGGAGAAAGCATTAAAAAAGAGTTCTAAAATGGAGCCAAGAGCAGCTTCCCAATTCATGTCACTCATGGTGGGCCATGGTACAGAGATGTGACTCATTATAGAATGCTTCTTTGGATTAGGAGATGGCATAGTTCCTTTGAGGCAGTTTTGTTTTGTTTATTGAGGAGAAGTAGAGGTAGGGAATTGGCACACAACAGAGGAGGAAAAACACATATAAATACTAAGCTTAGGAGCTAAGCTTCTCTATGTGAGATGAAAACAAGTAAATTGTAAGTTCCATTTCATACATTGCTTTGCTGTTAGGGTGATCTCTGGAAACTCCGAAGGACTTTTTGATATGGCAGTGAAGTGTTCACTATTGATTAAATCTTTAGATCTCTGGTATGCAATGAAGCCTTGTGTTTATTCTTTACGACACACTGGCACATTGTTGGTAAAATGGTTGACAGATAATCACATTCTTCAGGGAAGCAACCTAAAGAATAGTCAGAGTATAAATAGATTTAACAAAACAGCTTTTCTCCTTATGAACTGTTTCCAGTTACCTTATTCCTTCTTCCTCAACTCATGAAATCAAGCCTATGGTGCATTTCCATTACTGTTGATGGATGTGGGAGAGCACAGTTTACTGTGGGCAGTGCCGCTCTTGGGCTACTGGTCTTGGGTGCTGTAAGAAAGCGAACTCCAAGCCATCTGGAGTAAATCAGTAAGCAGCACCCCTCCACGGCTTCTGCTTTAGTTCCTAGCTCCAGGTTCCTGTCCTTACTTACCTCCATGATGGATTGTAAGCTTCTTCCTCAAGTTCCTTTTGGTCAGGGTGTTTTGTTGTAGCAATAGAAACCCTAACTAAAACAAACCTAAAGGCATTGAAGTGGAAGGAATCAGGCATAAAGGAATTCATGTACTGTTATTTCATTTATAAGAACTTTATAAGACCAATAAAACACATCTATAACAGAAAATATAGGTCATTGACCACCTGGAAGAAGAGGTAGAATGATTGTCTAAAATGAGCTTGAATAATTTTCAGGGAGATAGAAATTGTGTTATAGTGTTGACTCTACTAGTATCTATGTAGATACGTAGACTTCAGGATCCTTTAACTTAAAATGCTTGGGCCCACAGGTATTTCTGAATTTTTTTTAAATTGAGATTTTGGTATGTTTGTATGTGCTGAGACATCTTGAGGTTGCAACCCAANTGTAATCATGTAATCCATGGTTGTTTCATGTGTATCGTATGCACTTAGCCAGAGGGAAATTTAATGGAATATGTTTAGTCATCTGCACGTTAACTGCAACTGTCCTGTGAGGTCAGGCATAGGGATTTTTGTTGTTTGTTTTCCTGTTTCTGCAACATCTGTAACATTCTGCAACATCTGTAACATTTCTGTTACATTGGAACCAGGGTCAGAATTAGAGCTAAATGGATAGTGAAAGCTCAGAGATATCTTTGTTTAAATTGTTGACATTCGCTCATCATACATGACTTGTTGAATTAAATATTTTAACATGTTAAAATATTGCTTATCTTGATGGATGTTTTTGAGGCCCCCATAAATTTTGTGCACAGAGAGACTGCCTCACTCACGCTAGCCTCAGTCCTACATAAAACCATTCACTCCAGACGTCGCAGGAAGCATGCCAAGCTCTACTCTTCTCTGCCACATGGGGACCATTTTTCTTGATGATGTTCTTCTTAGGCTCACTAAGTGTGGTTCCTCTTTGACCTCCTTAATTTTAAAATTTCTGTCTGGTCACACTGAGAATTTTACACTGGACTCTGAAATGAGGCAGTGCTTTCTGAATTCCATACTGTCTTCTGAGCAGACACTCTAGTGTTAAGAAAAGACCTTCAAGTTTAAGTAGCTCAGCCTAGTGCTTTCCAGCACTTGTTAATGCTACCAGGAAGCTTCAGAGAAGAAACGTAAGTCTGATTTTTCACGCTTTTTTTTTTATAACATCATTTTCCCTTTCACATCACCTGTACCAGGCTAGTCTCCTCTCCTACACTCTTTCCACCTCCATGGTGTCTTTTCACTTTTCTGATTTCTAAGGTTACTCCAAGTTATCTACTCAAATCTGAAAATTTAAACTATGAATCACAGATGCGAAAGAACATCTGAGTCTAGGTTAATCACTCCTTCCCCAGACATATTAATTCCTTTCATTGAACTATAATTTTCACAATTTCATTTTTCCTCACAGATGAATAGAATTCTAGTGTATTATTATGATAAAATCCATGGGAGTCTATTAAAGGGGTAACAATTTATTAAGCTATAAATTGAGGAAATACACTCACAATTACAGAATGGAGTAGACAGTAGAAGTCATCCTCTGATCTGACCAGGAGCGAATCCACCTTGCAGTCAGGAGTGAGAGAAGGGCCTTGTGTGTCCCTCCTGCAGCTCCTTATCAGAGGTCACGTACCCTGGCAGCAAGCACTGCCTCCTTTGGGCTTATATAGCCCAGGGTCATGGGCAGAGCAAATACCACTACAATTCCCCTTTTTGTCTAAATAATAAGGTTTTAATCTTAATGCAGACTATACACAATAAGAATAATTATCAAGTACTGTCCAAAAAAACCAAAGGTTAATAAAATAAACAAAAATGGAACTACAACCAACAAAAATAACATCAAACAGAGACACATACTAAAATCCAGAGAAGTCTGGAGCATAAGTAAATGGCATGTCACAGAGATCATTCCAAAAGGTGTTCTATCCTGAAGAACCTGAAGCTAGTACTTATTATGTTCTAGCTAAGATACAAAAAGATTCTAACTGTAACTATCTAGTCTTCAACTCCATCAAAGACCTGAGAAGGAATATAATAACACCTAAGAAATGGAAGAAGGCTGCAAGCAACTTTCGGGAGTCTTGCGAGAGTAGACAGAGTCAGCTGGCAGCCTGGACAGTCACGTAGGGTCTCTCAGTATCATTGATGCATTTGAATTGGCTATAGGCCTAGAGCATTTGACAAATCATTTTCAGAAGCAGTTTTTTTTGAAAGACTATCTTACCCTGTCTTGGCAGAGTTCAATAGTTGCTTTTCCTTGTGTCCCACTCATTCAGAAGGGACAGTATTTGTACTGTCAGCAGTCAAGGCAAGGGTAGTTCTTTGCCCAATAAGCCATTTTGTGCCAAGAAGAAGACAAACTTCCAAACGGAAATCTCAGAAGCCCAACATTCTATTGGGATCACATCAGTGCTGCCAGGAGCAATTGTGTCTCACATCAACAGAATTCTAAGTTATCAAAACATTTAAATGCCATATTCTCTAGGTCTATGAAGTGTTTGAAGACTACCTCTCCATCTGACATATGTTTCTGTAAGTCTAAAGAACCTAACTAACATAACTATAGAAATGACAAACATGAGTGACTATAACTCAGTAAGTCTTCTCTACTAAAATAACTTAAGGAATAAGGCTTCACATTAACAAGATAAATAAGCAGATGTACTGTATAAGGACAATGACCTCAAGATAGTGACAATACACAAAATAGCTTAAACAGAGGTAGGAATGTATATATAGTGCAATACGCAATATGACAATAATCCTAAATATATATCAATATACAAAATGTCTTAGAGGTAGAACATACATATAGTATGACAAATATAATTTTACATTTGTATCAATATACAAAATATTTCAAACAGGAGTAGGAATATGTGTACAATACAACAAATACAGTTTTGTATCTGTATCAATATACAAATAATCTTAAATAGGAATACAAGAATAGTTTACATTTGTATTAATATACAAGAATCCATATCAGTGCAAATTATCTAAGGCAGAGCAAATACCACTACAGTGTATATATGTGACACATTTTCACTGTTCATTCATCATTTGAAGGACTTTTATGTTGTTTTCATTTTCTAGCTATTGTGAATAGAGCAAATATCTGTGGAGAATGTTGAATCTTTGGGCAAGGCCAAGGAGTAGTATAGCTGGGTCATATATTAGATTTATTTTTACCTTTTTAAAATTCTCCACATTGCTTTCCAGAGTGGCTGAAGTCGTTTGCAATCTCTCGAACAGTGATTGAGGGCACAGATTTCCCATATCTTGGCTAGGCTTTATTGTTGGTTACTTTGTTGACCTTAGCCGTTCTGAGTAGGGTAAAATGAAATCTCAAAATTNTTTTATTTTGGATTTCTGTAATTTTTAAGGATTATGGATCTTTTTTGAGATATTTCTTAGCCATTTTTATTTCTTCGTTTGAAAACTTTCTATCAGATTCATAGCCCACTTTTTAAAAGAGCAAATCATTTGTTTCTTGAGCTCTTTGTGTATGTTAGATATTAATCCTCCACCAGAAGTATAGCTGGCAAAGAATCTCTCCCACCCTGTGGGTTCCTCTTCACTTGACTGATCAATTTTTTTAGTTCTGAAGAAACTTTTCAGTTTCATGAGGTCCCATTTGTCAATAGTTGGCCTTATTCCTGAGCAAATGAAGTCCCCTTCAAAATGTGCTTTCCTAAGTTTGGGATTTTTTTTTTTATGGTATGTGACTGTTGGAAAAGTTTCAGATTTTGAAGAAGTTCAGATTTGAAACTATGACATTAGGAATACTCAAGCTGCATATATTCTTCTTGTAAAAATGTTAAACTACAAACTTAAAATGAGCATTTTAGTATGTGGAAATCATTGTTCAATAAAGTTAATTCAAATAATGTCTCCATTTTTTTTCTGCTGGGAATCCAAACTAAGGCATTGTAGATGCCAATATGTAATTTAACACTGAGATATACTGCAGTCAATTAAAGTGATTGAAAATATTTTAAAACATCTTTAGCTATTCATATTCCAATCGTAACAAAAGGGATATGTAGGTACAATACCAGTTCATAAAACAATGATTTAGATTGTAGATTGAGTTTCAGTCCCACTGCAAGAGACCAGTGAATTTTGACAAGAAGGCTGAATCCTTTTTCGATAGTTACACATTATGTGAAGGACAGAACCTTACACCATTGTCTCTTTTGCATTTCAGGATTTCAAATGCAGACTAGATTTATGAGATTGGCTCTTGGGTGTAGTTTGCCTATATAACTGTATGAGCTCATTCTGTCTGCCCCCTCTGGTATCGAACCCTGACCAAAACAGACCTCTTCTTCACTTGTTTTTCTCACTTATCTTCTAATCAGTTGAATAAACTTATTGGCTATATTTTCTTAAATTTTTGAATAATATCATCTTTTATCATTCAGTTTTAAATCTCTTATCTAGTT
>LZPO01068396.1:0-10825 GCA_001675575.1 Neotoma lepida
AAACAAAAAACTAGTGCTTCTCTTTCTCTTCCCTTCTCTTCTCTGTCCGACTTTTAAGTACAAAGAAAAAAAGTGCTCAGTATTATAAAATTGAAAAAGTACTTTAATGAGAAAGTAGTAGCTCAAAATGAAAACAGCAAACCTCTGCCTTCACTTACGTGACTATTAACTCCAAAAGTACACGTCAGCTGTGATAGAGCAGAGCCATTCCAACTCTTTTGCCTGAGAATGGTGTTTATTGCAGTATTTCTTTGGCATGAAAATAAAGAATTCATCCCCAATGTTATGTTACACACTAGAATTTTCTTCTAAGTTTGTAATGGAAAGACTAACAGCAGAGTAGGAAAAATAAATGAAACAAAAAATCAGCAAATTATTTAATTATGTTTATCTGAGAACTCTGGGTACTTCAGGAATATGGTGTTTGTTAGAGCAGGGAGATGAGATAAATCAAATATCAGTGCTTGCTGTCTGCCATGGAAGTCACATTAATGAAGAAAAATGTTTTCTTCTGCCTAGATTTAGAATTTCTATTGAAGGGTAGGAGGGATAATTCTGAAGTGTCTCCATGTTTGCAAAATATTTGTTCCAAACATTACGAAGTCACAGAAAGTGAAAAGGCAATTGAGATTCACTAATACAATGTGTGTTGCTTTGCAGGGGACCATAAGACAGCTGAAAGAAGACACTTAGGAGAAAGGGCGAAGAGGATGGAAACAGAGAGCTGTTTTGATGAACTGTATTATTGAAGCAGTCTTCTAAATTTGCTAAATTTAAAGTACTATTGACACTTGAACATGCATGAAGATAGTACTGATGAAGAGGGCAGAGACAGCGAATTCAATCTTGTCTGTCTTCATCCATTTTCCCCTTTGTGCACTCTGTATTGGCATATTTCCCCCTTCCAGAAGGGTCTCCTGAGCTTCCCAAGGCTGTGCCTGGAACTCCAGATTGTGGCCTTTGTAAATAACGTACATAAAGAAGGGCTGTTAAACTCTTGTTGAGTTATTTTTGTTTTGCACTTTGCACCTTCAGTGAATACGGGAACTACTCCCACACCATTTCCTGACGAACCAAATCTTGCTGTGAAGGCTGAAAACGTTAGTCAGTTGCACCCTATTTTTAGGACTTGTAATGAAGAGAAAATGTAGTGTTATAACACCCATCCAAATGCTGGCGCCCCAGTAGACAACTGCAGAGTTTGAAGAGCTAATGTAGACAATTTATACAGAAAGGACTAAATTATGACCAATTCTGCAAATAAACAGACAACAGATCACTGGGAGTTGTGACGGAGTATAGTTGTGGTTTGGAAACGCCAAACTTGGTGCTATTGAAGATCACAGATGGCCAAGAATAGCAGCAGCAGTTACCCAGGAACTGGACTCGGAAAGATGCTAACTTTAGTGTTAAAAAGGAGAGTGGAAATAAGGCCAAAAAATCTCTGCTATAGCTTCAAAAATTATATTTCTAAATGTCTGTGACTTTCCAAATGATCACGGCTAAGTTTCACTGAGTGGTTACTGTGTCCCCAGCACTTGTGTATATACTATCCATCTCTTAACTCAGTCTTTAGAGAAAACTGAAAAAGGTGGAAGCAGTTATTATTCCTATTTTAAATGAATGAAGTTCTAGCACAGTGATTAACATGGCCAAGGTATTAAAGCTCCTGAAGAGTAAAATGGAGAGCAAGAAAGCAAGATTCCACAGCCTGAGTGTCTTCTGATACATATATACATCTACCTATGCAGATGCCGCCAGAGCTTCTTGCTTTACTCTTCTGGCCTTCATGCTCTTTCCTATCTAGAGAAAAGTGGGTTCAGAAGAGAGGCAGGCTATGGGAACATGTCCGAGTTGCAGAAGGCCAAAGGCTCCTGGGATTGGTCAAATGTTGGCATATGGGGCTTGGCAGGCAGATGTGTTTCCAATGGTATTTATTTTTTGAATCTAAGTCTAACAATTTCCAATTGGTAGCTTTATGAACTTAGCTCCTAGACATTCTCAGAGCTCTTGATCTGGTCAGATTGAGCCCTTTCTTCCATTTTTCTCTCCATGTCTTTGCTAGAAATCTAAGCTCCAGTTTCTGGTTCTCTAAATTCTTGGGAGATATTCTTACAATGGCCTCATGTGGTCTGACATTTACTTCTGGATGGTTATATCTACTGCTCCTTTCATTTAAACTTACCAAGTGCTCTGAGAATTGCATTCGAATTATTCGAACATCTGGGAAACATTAAGGAGAATCTGAGTTCGGAACACATTTTGCATGGATAGATTGGATTATTTTAAAGCAGTTTGTCACCGCCTCTTCTTTGTTATTGCTAGCTGTCTAAGTAGCTTTCAGTGACATCCTGTCCAACCCCCCTGCCTTGAGTCAGTTGGCTTCATGACTTATGAAGCAGAGGCTGAATCTCTGCATGATCATGTGTGTGCTACAATGCCAACACCATAAGCATGAAGTGACTACAGAGGTAAGCATACACAGGCCAAAGCAGCCGATTCATGTTTTGGTTGTCATGATGCTTGGTGGGATTGCTATGGGTTCCAATCATAACTTGTTAATGTTTATTTGGTAGATAAATACTTTGGTAACCAAAGTGTTATTTAATATTTTTATTCATTTCTTTCTAGAGCTTTCTCACTAAATTGCATGAACTTAAAACTTAGAAAACAGATATGGCCTGCTCAGAGGAGACTGATGCATATATCCAGGAAATCAGTGAACTCTGTGATGCTGAGCATAAACACTGAGTGAAAACTGTCATTAGCATGTCTGGAATATTTTATTCCTTCTCTACAGTGGAGAAAAGGTATAAATAAGCTGAGAGATACTTATTACATAAAGGTGTTCATTATTAGAAGTTTCCTCTGATGTAAAGTAGTGGCTCTGAGGCTGTGTTTCAGGGCCTGGATATTTAACATATCTGGGGAAATTGGTCAAAATGTAAATTCTCAAGCTGTAATGCACAGAAAAAGAAACTGCGGTGAACCCAGAAATCTGGGTTTTCACAATGCCTTTATGGGTTTAGGATGGATGCTATCCCATAGGAAATAATGATCTAATGCCTCTGAGTTCCCAGTGACAAGGTGGGGATCACACTGGTGAGTGCTGCTCTCCAGAAGTGTTGTGTGGGCACTGCCAAGCATGTTGAGCTCGTTCTGGAGTCCTGTGGATACTGCCAAGAATGTTGAGCTGGTTCTGGAGTCCCGTGGGCACTGCCAAGCATATTGAGCTGATTCTGGAGTCCCGTGGGTACTGCCAAGCACATTCAGTTGGTTCTGGAGTTGCGTGGGCACTGCCAAATGTCTTTAGCTGGTTCTGTATCCCCTTTCCTCCTGGGTATTCATCGAATAGGCTGGAGGTAATTTGTATATTTCTGCTGTAATTTGTTAGAAAATCCATTCTTAGAAAAATATACAAATAAATCAGTAGGAAAATACTGTATTAGGATTAGTTTGGCACTCTATTTGTAGTGATGATGAAAAAAAATCACTGTAATACATGTGTATAGACACTCCCCCTCCCAGAAATCCATTGAAAGTAATGATTTATTGCCTTCTCTTAATGATTATGAAAGATATACCAACAACAAATATGTCCTCAACCACAATTGTCTATATAATGTGATATCTAGCTAGCAGTTAGACGACATCTTCAAACGAGGCTGATGTGTGCTTGGCCCCACGCAGTTCTCAAAGGCCAATCCACTTTCTTTATTGTTGTTTTCTTATAGAGGAGACCTCTGATGCTCATAGAAAATACAGTTAAAGATAACAACACGTTACCCATACAACACTATTGCAAAGCACTCATGAAATTGGTGAACAGATAATTTATCATGACTAACTCCAATGAGTCATTGTTTGGGGTGACCTGGGATTTGTAAGACAAAAGCATGCCTGATTTCATGGTCAGCCATGCTACTATATTAGCAATCACAAGAGTGGAGAGCTCGCTTCAGTCCTTCTGTACTATATATGACCTTCAAGCTATTTTCTTTTCATCTAGGAGACATCATCTTTGTCATAAGCTTTTTCTTATTTAAAACCATAAACCACCACAGCTCTACAAACCTCATCATACAAAAATGTAAAAATCCACCTCCAGAGTTCCACTAGTCACTGATACCCACCGAATTACATAATTCTTTAAGAGGCACTTAACATTTGCTGTTTTCTGCGAAAAATCTTAGATTATTTCGTATATTTCTATACCAGAAGTTAACCATTACTTTAGTTTTCAAATAATGTATATATATTACTTCAGTTGTACATTTTCACACTGAACATAATATAACTGTTTCTGAATTCCAGGATGCCACCAAGGTTAAAGCAATTCAGTGGCACATTCACAAGTCATTCAAGGATAATAAGGCAGAAATCACTCTATTGCCATTGCAAAGGTGTGGGAGAAGAGGGAGTACCCATTTCTCCATTATTCAGTCTTGGTAGGTTCTTGGTCTAGACATGTCTTCATTTATTCTAGATTATTTGATCTGTTGGATTATAACTGTGGTAATCTCTTATGGTGCTTTCTATTTGTTTGGCACCAGTTGTGATAGGGGATGGAATTCCTAGCCCTGGCCACATGAAGCAGCAGAGCTGAGTTTGGATGGAAAAGGATAGAAACTGTATCAGCTACCTTATTGCTGTGATGAAATACCTAACAAAAAGGAATTTAAAGAAGAGTTTATTTGGGGTTATGGTTCCAGAGTGTTAATATAGATAATGGGGAAGAAGAAATATCACACTGAAAGATCAGGAAGCTGGTTCATCATATTTCATCAACATATAGGAAGCAGGGAGACCATAAAAACCACAAAGTCCATGCCCACAGGTGTATTTTCGTCAGTAAGGCTACACCTCCAAAACATTCCATAATCTTCCTCAAAGAACCACCATCTGGGGATCAAGTATTCAAAAATATAAACCTATGGGGAATGATTCTCATATAAACCATCCAATTCTACTTTGAGATTCCATAGGATCATGGCCATCTCATGATGCAAAGTATATTTAGTATAACTTCAAAAGTCCCCTTGGTCTTTAAGTCTTTGGTCTTTGCCAAAGTCACTTCTAAAACTCGAAGATATCTCTGTGACCACCTGTAAAATCAGAAAAACAATTACATTTACTTCCAACATATAATGACAGAGAATATACATTCCCATTCCCAGGAACAGAGTCATAGTAAGGAAAGATTAGACCAAAGTAAGACCAAAAATCTTGCAGGTAAAATACTAAATTCTATAGCTCTATGTTCAGAGAATATAAATGGTTCCTCCCGTCCAGCTTTGTTGCCTGAAACATACAATTTTTTGGGGGGTGCTGGTTATATTCCCTGTACATAGCTTTCCTTGGCAGATGTCTCATAACCATCGTCTTCGACTCTTGGGACCTCCACTTCAACACAAGCTTTTCTTCCCAGTGGCTTCTCAGTCCTCTTCAAGGAATCCAAACACGACACACACTGCTGGGAATCAGAGGCTCCCTGAAACCATGGAGTGTAAGTAACCATGATCCTTTCATATCTTTTGTTTCTAAGAGTGCTACCATGTAAAAGACCCTGATGAGTTCAGCTGCCTGCTTGAGAAGGAGCTTTGATCCCCTGGATCACATATGCAACAGCTTCTGCGTGTTGTTGCTGTGTAAGAGCAAGAAACATCTTATACCTTCTCATTCACAAGTTGGAAGATTAGCTGGATGGGGTTTTTACCTGAGGTTACCTTTTGTACCTTTTTCAATGCAAGGCAGGAAGCATTTATTTAATGGCACTTATCTCCTTAATAGTTACAGACTCCCTTTCAGTACATGCCCTGTAGGCATCCTTAAGCTTCTTAGTGTTCTTTGTTGACCAAAATGCACATTTTTGTGTTTCTTTCCAATCAATTTTCTCTTTTTCATTATAGATCTGCATAAGAGTAATCAGTAATAACCAATCACAGAATCAATGATATGTTGTCATNAAATTTTCTTCACCAAAGAAATTCATTCATTATTTTAAAATTTAGCCTCAGGCAGGTTCCTAAACATAGACAGACTGAAGCTGTATTCTTTGCCATATTTCATGAATGGCCTCTAGCCTATGAAATCTCAGGAGTCAGGTCTGCACTATTCTCATTACTCTCCCCACTACTGTCTTCCAGACCTTGCTTATAGCATCCAACTGCTTTTATCACTCAAACTTTCAAAGTCTTCCATATTCCTTCATAAGGAGTAATGTGAGGTTATTTGCAGAAACAACATCACCAATCTTTTACCAGCATCTAGGTAAGTTGTTTTTTATTGCTGTGATGAAATAATGTGACAAAAAAGTCTATGTTTAGAAGAAAGAGGATTTTGGTTTGAAATTCCAGAGGACTAGAGTCCATAACAACAGCGAAAGCATGGCATGGCTACAGGAGTAGAAAGCCGCCCAGGCACAGTTCATTCATACACAGAAAGAAGAGAGAGGCACCAAGAAGTAGGACTTAGCTCTGTTATTAAAGGCAACCCCAGTGGCTTGTTTCCTCTAGCAACAAAGGTTTCATTCCATAACACCCCCCCAAGCTGTGCCACCAATTGGAGACCAAGTGTTTAAATGCATGGGCCTCTATTCCTTATTCAAAACACTTCAGAAATCTACCTTAAAGAGATCGTTAAATGTCACATGGAGTGTTGGGCTGGGCAGAATTAGAAAACATAACAGAGAACTCTATTTCATCTCTATGAATGGTGGCTAGTTTCCATGACCCTCAGGGCCAGGTCAATGGGCAATATTTGTAACTTTCAAAACCTTTAACAGGAGTTCATCATCATGTGAGCCTGGTGAAATCAAGTATAGCTTTTTAGTATCAAATTATGGCTGCATTTTCTTCCATTTATTAGGTCAAGACTAGTAATCACTAACCATAAGTGTAGNTGTTTTAATCTACACTGTAGGAGAAAGATCACATTCTATCTAAGGAAGCCAAGGAGCATCAGAATAGCTGGGATAATTTCTAAGTGCTTACATTTTATAGTTTTTTCACACACATACCATTGTCTATGAGGCACAGAGCCATTTCTTTCTTCTGGTAGGAATGGATCATAAGTAAACTTTGGCCTAAGACCTCTCTAGATGCAGATTGCTATACTAGTACAGCAGCATCTTCATCAATTATGTAAAGTTGAGAATTTTGTTGAGAAGCCCATTTTAAGAAAAACATTCAGATAAATGGAAACAAAAATGAGCTGCTGTGTGAGTAGAAGTTTCATGCTATATCATTGTCAATGAGAAGCTCAGGGAAAGATGGTCATTGTCAGTGAGAAGCTCATGGGAAGATGCTCTTGGGATTTTTCTGAAGCAATGCATTTATAAGTAACAGATTTGCCTTGAGTTTTTGATGAAATCAAAGACAAAAGAATTAAAACATTCCTGTAACAACTAGCTAGCACTTAGAGGATGCCTTTCTAAGAAAGTAATACATAATTAATAAATTTGATGAACTCCTCACCTCTACTACATTTTATTAAATTATTATTACTAAGCCTGCAAGATGGTCCAGTGAGTAAAGGCACTTGCCATCAAGACTGACAATCTGAGTTTGAGCCTTGAGATCAGCTCAGTGGGAAGAGAGAATCAATTCCCACAAGTCATCTTCTGACCTACACAAATAGACTGCAGCAATCATGCTGGCATACATGAACACACATGCACACACACGCATGTGCCTGAGAGAGAGTCCACAAACAATAAGCAAGTAAATGTAATTAAATTATTTTAAAGAATAAAGAAAAAAATAAGGGTTGATAGGATGGCTTGGTAGGTAAAGATGCTTGAAGCACTTGTCTCTAAGCCTCAGGACCATGATTTGATCCACAGGACATACATGGTGAAAACTGACTCTGCAAATTGACTTCTACATGCACTCTATGATACATGAATGCACACTTCTACACACCCACCCATAAATATGTGTAAAATATTCTGAAAACATGATTAAAATAAGGTCTCCTCACTGTTTACCAACATATGCATTTGCGTTTTCTGAAATAGATATTTTTACTCATTTTCAATCTCCATGGACCCTTTCTCCTCAACACACATTTTTTTTTTAAGTCAACAGAAATGTCATATGAAGCATGGAAAGTAGTTAGAGTTCAGAGAACTCACATTGGTGGAACTACCACTTCTATAAACTTCAGCTCATCATTTTGGTATTAAAACATACCCAACTTGATGTTTGGAAAATAACAATGAAGGCTAACTATAAAATTAAATTTGCTTCAAATGTTGTGAAACATACAATTAGGCCAGGTTATCAGTGTTTATATATCTAATCAAATGTGGAATAAAGATTAGTAGCAGATCTTACATGAAAAACTGTTGATAATTCTTGAGAAGTCAGCATCCACTTTAGGGTGTGTAGTACTGTCCTCTTCTTACATGTATACCCACATCCCCCAGTAAATCTTACTGGATGGCATTGTGTGTATGTAAAAATCTATTTTTAATAAACTCCATGCTTTGCTTCAAAAAGATAGAGAAGGGAGAGAGAAAATGAGGAAAACTCTTATTTTTATAAAATTTTCTAAAGTATTTCCAGAATACATATTTAATTTATGGAAAAATGTGGAAATGTCACATTATCAAGTGTTATTTGATTCAAGAACAAACAAGAAATACACATGGTTGGTTCAAAAGTTAAGAGAATGAACAGCCAGGAATGAGCAGCCCTGGTTTGTGAATGAGTACAATGTGCAGATACTCGCCCTCTCCTCATTGCTAATTGCTTTATCATGCCATTGTCAGTTAGATGAGTGATCACTCTCCTTTGCATAGTTAAGAAAACTAAACCTCAGAAAGTGAAAGAAAGTTATTATTTGTCATACAGTTCTGGGGCAAAAAATCTATATGTAACTTGAAAAAATACAGAGTACTTACTATTTACAAATACATAGCTATTATATTATAGTTTATATCATATGTTTGCCTAAAATCATCATCTCCTCCAAGTTACTTCTAGCTTCTAATTGGGATCTATTGGGTACTGAGAATATATGAGAGTCCAAACAGAAATTGTCCAAATATTATGTAAAACTTAGATCTGAGGAGACTGTACATGAAAGACACGCCTGAGAGAAGTACGAGCAAGCAAGAGCATGACCAGGACATTGGTCTGATTGTCTTGTCCAACAGTGTTTTCTTTTTCTAATCACACATTGGGCTCAAATATATTCTTTATGTCCTGTCCTGAAACATATATTACGCCTGAAACTATAGTTGACTGCTGTGAGATAATGCTCTTGTACACTGTAAATATTTGCCACTCGAGTTGGTTTAATAAAATGCTGACTGGCTGGTAGCCAGGCAGGAAGTATAGGCAGAGTGACCAGACTAGGAGAATTCTGGGATGAGGAAAGGCAGAGTGAGGAGTCACCAGCCAGACTCAGAATAAGCAAGTTGAGAATGTCAAACTGAGAAACGGTACCAAACCACGTGACTAAACATAGATAAGAATTATGGGTTAATTTAAGTGTAAGAGCTAGTTAGTAAGCTTGAGCTACCAGTTAAGCATTTATAATTAGTATTAAGTCTCTGAGTGAATATTTTATAAAAACGACTTGCTGCCCAGGTGGGACTGGGCAGGACCAAGAAACTTCAGTTGACCATCTGTACTCAGAGTCCACATCTACATATTAAACAAATCCATAGACAGAATATGAAAAAATAATTGTGTATGTACTCAACAGGTACAAACAACGTTTTGTTGGCATCCCTTAAACAACACAATTTAATAATTATCTATACAATGTCTGCCTGTGTTTGGTGTTATCTGGAATACAATCTGGGAATGATTGAAAGCATTTAGTTAGATGAGTGGAGGTTAGATGAAAACACTATGCCATTTTATATAAGGTATTTGNGTGTCCAGACATCCTGGTGCCCATACAGATCCCAGCACCGATCTATAGACACTGAAACATGACTACAGACAAGTACTGTGCTAGTCCTTTGCCTGTCTGTATTGCCCTTACATCTAATTGAAATAAACTAAACTGAGAATCTCAGGGTTTGGATTGTTGAAAGGAATGAAGTAACCTTTTAAGACTAAGACTAGGGCATGCTATAGAGGTCATAGTGACTCTGGTCCTGATCTCTCCCATAGGAGAGCATTCAAAAGCAGGACACCATTGTGTGTTGGGAGAAGCAAACACAAAGGTGGGAATGAAATTCATAGACCAACCTACAAGCAATGTTTTGTGAAAGTGAGTCATATACTAAATGTAGAATGGGCTTAGAAGTGAGGACCTCATGGGGCTGTGGAGGAATCTAACCTCATCTGTGTTCATGGGGGATCTGGTATTTACCCCTTTAATATTTTAATCTACTTTTGACCTTTCTTGGCTTCTACAAGCATGGGAAAGATTTTATATTTTGTGTTTCCTTCTTATGAAGAATGCTTTTCTTTTTCCAAGAACAGAACCTAGAATGACATGATCCAATTACATTATAGATTAAAATCGACTTCTCATTAGCAGCTTGAGAAGTAAACAACCAGTTTAAATTACTTCTTCATAAAAATATATTTCCTTTTTATTTTTTATTATTTCTTATTGTTTATTACAATTTTAAAATGAAATACAATTACTTCTTTTTTAAAAATTTATTTATATTTTATGTATGAGTGCTTTGCATGTATACCTACACACCAGAAGAAGGCATCATATCCTATTACAGACAGTTGTGAGCCACTATGTGGTTGCTGGGAATTGAACTCAAGACCTCTGGAAGAATAGCCAGTGCTCTTAACCACTGAGCCATCTCTCCAGCCTGACATTACTTCTTTCTTAGTCCCTCCAA
>LZPO01068397.1:0-10817 GCA_001675575.1 Neotoma lepida
TATAGTACTCAAAGTTCTAGCTAGTGCAATAAGACAACTAAAGGAGATCAAGGGGATTCAAAATGGAAAAGAAGTCAAATTTTTGTTATTTGCAGATGATAAGATTATATACATAAATGACCCCATAAATTCTACCCCTACAGCTGAAAAACACCTTGAGTAAGGTGGCAGGATACAAGATTAACTTAAAAATCAATATCCCACCTATATTGATAAATTGGTTAGAAAGAAATCAGAGAAACAACACCTTTTACAATAGCCACAAATAACATAAAATATCTTGGAGTAACTTTATCCAAACAAGTGAAAAATGTGTATGACTTTCGCCTCTGAAGAAAGAAATTGAAGAAAATATAAGAAAATGGAAAGATCTCCCATGTTCATAGATAGGTAGGATTAACATAGTAAAGGTGGCAATCTTTCCAAAAGCAATCAACAGATTCAATGCAATCCCCATCAAAATACCAACATAATTCTTCACAGAGCTGGGAAGAATAATACTCAACTTCATATGGGAAAACAAAAAACTCAGAATTGCTAAAACAATCTTGTACAACAAAGGAACTTCCAGAGGTATTACCATCCCTGACTTCAAGAGCTATAGTAATAAAAACAGCTTGATATTGGCATAAAAACAGACAGGTGGATCAATGGAATGGAATCAAAGACACTGACAAAAATTCACTCACTAATGAATACCTGATTTTTGACAAAGAAGCCAAAATTATGCAATGAAAAAAAGAAAGCATCTTCAACAAATGGTGCTGGCATAAGTGGATGTCAGCATGTAGAAGAATGCAATAGACCCATGTCTATTGCCTTGTACAAAACTAAAGTCCAAGTGGATCAAATACCTCAATATAAATTCAGGTACACTGAACCTGATAGAAGAGAAAGTAGGAAGTAGCTTTGAATGCATTAGCACAGGAAACTACTTCCTGAATATAACACCAGTAGCACAGACACTGAAATTTACAATTAATAAATGGGACCTTCTGAAACTGAAAAGCACTGTAAGGCAAAGGACACTGTCAATAAGACAAAACAGCATCCTACAGTATGGGAAAGATCTTCACCAATCCCACATCTGACAGAGGCCTGATCTCCAAAATATACAAAGAATTCAGGAGACTCAAAATACCAAATAATGCAATTTAAAAATGAGGTACAGATCTAAACAGATAATTCTCAACAGAATAATCTCAAATGGCCAAAATACACTTAATGAATTGTTAAATATCCTTAGACATCAGGGAAATGCAAATCAAAATTACTCTGAGGTAGCATCTTACATCTGTCAGAATGGCGAAGATCAAAAACACTGATGACAGATTATGTTGGAGAGGATGTAGAACCAGGGGAACACTCCTCCCCTGCTAGTGGGAGTGCAAACTTGTATAGTCACTTTGGAAATCAGTATGGTGGTTTCTCAGAAAAATGTGAATCAATCTACCTCAAGACCCAGCTTTCCCAATCTTGGACATATATCCAAAAGATACTAAATCATGCCACAAGAACACTTGCTCAACTATGTTTGTAGCAGCATTCTTTGTAATAGCTAGAACCTGGAAACAACCTGGAATCCCCTCAACTGAAGAATGGATAAGGAAAATGTGGTACATTTACACAATGGAGTATTACTTATCAGTAAAAAACAATGACCTCATGAAATTTGCAGGCAAATGGATAGAACTAGAAAAATTTGTTCCAAGTGAGGTGACCCAGAAAGACAAACATGGTATGTACTCATTTATAAGTGGATATTAGGGTAAAGTTCAGGATAAATAACCTACAATCCTCAGCCCCAGAGAATCTGGATAACAAACAGGGCCCAAAGAGAGATGCATGAATTTCCCCGGGAAAGGGAAATAGAAGAGATGTCCTCAGTAAACTGGGGACAGGGGGGGCAGGAAGGATAGGAACTTGAGGGGGCAGGTGGCATGTTCAGTGTGAGATGCAGGAAAAGAATAATTAAAGAAACATTTTGATGGGGGGGCATTTCAGGGAGAAACTTGGTGCCAGGGAAACTCCCAGGAATCCACAAGGATGACACCAGCCAAGACTTCTAGCAATAGTGGAAAGGGTGTCTGAACTGGCCATCTACTGTAATCAGATTGGTGACAACCCTAATTCTTATCAGAGAGCCTTTATCCAGTAACTGATGGAAGCAAATGGAGAGATCCTCAGCCAAGCACTGGGCCAAGCTCAGGGAGCCCCTCTGAAGAAAGGGAGGAGGGATTGTATGAACCAGGAGGGTTCAGGTCATGACAGGGAAATCCACAGTGAAAGCTGACCTGAGCACATGGAAGCTCATGACTCTGGACCAACAGTTAGGGAGCCTGCATGTGACCAACCTAGGCACTCTGCATGTGTGTGACAGTTATGTAGCTTGGTCTGTTTGTAAGACTCCTAGCAGTGAGACTAGGATCTGTCCTTGGTACTTACCTGGTACCTGTTGCCCATGCTGGATTACCTCACCCAGCCTTGATGCAGAGGGAGGAGCTTGGTCCTACCTCACCTTGATGTGCCATGCTTTGTTCAAGCCCATGAAAAGCCTACCCCTTTCTGAATGGAGACAAAGGAAGATTGAATGGGAAGGGGGTTAGATGGGATGTGGTGGAGAGGGAATGGGAGGATAAGAAGGAGGACAAACTTAGGTCAGTATGCAAAATAAATGAAAAAATGTTAATAAAATAAAATTTTAAAAATATTCTATTGTGTGACAGTTACTAATAAAAAAGAGAAACAAATTGGAAGCTTCTTCTGAGTGACATTCTTACTTAAAATATGCTATTCTTGACAGAACATTAAAATATTGTCAATTACTGCAAATGTTATGGGTTCTTTTTAAAGGTCTCTTAATATGCAACCTAAGTTGGTGAGTTCATGAGCTCATACTCAACAATATCACTCTTGGTAGATTCCCACTCCTCTTGATCCTCTCATTCATCTCCCAGATAGTTTCATGTTTCTATTTAATCCTATAACATCAATAATGGCATCAATTCTGAAACATGTGTTTCCTGTCTATCTCCTAACTCCTGGTTCCTGTTCTCCTTTCAAGACAGAAACCACAACTGACCCTACATTTGTACACTTAAAAGTCACTAATAAGCCCAAATGAATGGAAAAGAAAGGTCATATGGTTTGTATTTTTGAGTCTGGATTCCCTGTCTCTATATCATTAACTCCATATGAAGTTAATCTCCTGTTATTACATTATTTTAGGGCTCAATAAATGGCTAAGGCTTTTACAAAAAACTTGTTCTTTTTCATTTGTCTAAGGATGGACACCTGGTTTTGTACCTCATCTTGCTTTTGTGTATACTAATCTAAGTAAATAAGTACTTTTAAAATACTTTTCCCAGGAAAAAATTAGAGAAAAACTGTAACATGGTATGCTAATCACAAAGCAGTGCAAATACAATGGTTGCATTCTGAACATGCACATTTACGGAAGTCCTATCAGCTGAAAATGTAGGCATTATTGTCTAATCTCAAAATGCCTATGTTCTGTATAGATGTCTCCAGTCATAATGACCAATTTTGTTTAAGATCTAGAAGTGTAGAAGTAGTAGATTNATGTTTACACCTTAAGGGAATGTTCAATAGGGAATTTGGAAATGAACTAAGTTTGAATGTTTGAATTACACATCTGAAGCCTTACATTTTACCCAAATACTAAATACATTACTGAATAGTACACATCACTGGGCGGTTTTACAATCAACAAAATTCAAGGCTTGGCAATATTTGGTTACCCTATATCTGGCTGTTTGAGTTATTCCACAATATGAGTCTGAGAATACTTGAGGCATGAAAATGGGTAAAACTGATGCTTTCAGATAGAATTAAAGGACAATGATCAAGAGAATGACATCATTAAAATCATATTCATGGGGCTGCTGATATCACAGATCCTGAGATTTTTTTGGTTTCCTGTCTTAGAACATAGAAAGCAGATCAATAGAACAAACATCAAAGGATGGCTTTCTTTACTGATATACAAGTAGACCCCAGCATTTTTAACCTGCAAGAAAGTATTTCAGAAATGGAAATGTGTCAAGGCTATTTGAGGTAATGCCCAAATGTTTGACTTACACACAACAATGTGCATGTATCCATGCACATATAATTGTTCCAACAAACCTGAAGAGAGCTGAATTTTTTTCATCACATCGAAATTTTCTTACACATACTTGTTTCCTTCATTATTCCCACCTCTAAATTATTATTCAAAGCAAATAGGAATCCACAAGGATGACACCAGCTAAGACTTCTAGCAATAGTGGAGAGGAGGCCTAAACTTGCCACCTACTGTAATCAGATTGGTGACTACCCTAATTCTTAACAGAGAGCCTTTATCTAGTAACTGAGGGAAGCAGATGCAGAGATCCTCATCCATGCACTGGGCCAAGCTCAGGTTGTCCAGGTCATGAAAGGGAACTCACAGAGACAGCTGACCTAAGCACATGGAGCTCTTGGACAATGGACCAACAGTTAGGGTACCTGTGTGGGACTGACCTAGGCCCTCTGCATGTGTGTGACAGTTGTGTAGCTTGGTCTGTTTGTAAGGCTCCTAGCAGTGAGATCAGGATCTGTCCCTGGTGCTTAGCTGGCTTTTGGGAAATTGTTGCCCAAATTGGATTTACCTTGATACAGAAGGAGCTTGGTTCTACCTCACTTTGATGTGCCATGCTTTGTTCAAGCCCATGGTAGGCTTGCCCCTTTCTGAATGGAGAGAGAGGAGGAGTGGATGGGGAGGGGCATATGTGTGCTGTGGTGAGGAGGGAATGGGAGGAGAGGAGGGAGGGAAAACTGTGGTCGGTACATAAAATAAACAGAAAAATATAAATTAAGTAAAATAAATTTTAAAAAATTATCAGGCATGGAAATGTGCCAAGGCAATGGAAGGTAATGTTCAACTTTGTGCACCTTACAGGAAGCGTTCTGCAAATATGTGAGCACATACAATCACTCCAATAAACATTAAGTTTGCTGAATTTCTTTCACCATATTGAATTTCTTTTTCATGGTCTTGTTTCTTTTCTAATTGTTTCTTCTAAAGCAGTCAATCAAAGAACACTAAATAGTGCTAGAAGAAACAAAGATGTTATCTCAGAGAGGATAGTAGAAATTATATTCAAGCAGAGCATGTATATCGGATATATCCCTTTAATAATTTATTCTGTTTTCTTGCCCCATCAGAGTATGAAACAGAGTGGATACCTTTCCCTATCCATGATAGTCCCTTGGAAAATATTTAATTTTTCTCTGTTAGCTATGTGGTTCCTTGAGGCATAACACATAGTATATTTATTATGTCAGCTTGTGCTTCTTCTATGTCCTGCATTTTCATTATGATATGAAGGATGAAATCTAAGATTCCCCTTCATATACAGATAGCATCCTGTGTCTTCTGACATTGCATCATTTCATGTGATGGTAAAATTTTGCTGATTCACCTTCCAGGAGCCATATTTGCTTGTCATAAGCGATAGCATTTTGTTTTGTTTTGCTTTTTTATTCTTTTTTATTTTCTCTTGTTTTTGAGACAAGGTTTCTCTGACCATCCATGGTTGACCTGAAACTCATTCTGTAAACCAGACTGGCCTCAAACTCAGAGATCTCCTTTCCTCTGCCTCCCAATTGCTGGAATTAAAGGCATGCACCACCACTGCCCCATGAAAGCATTTTGTTCACAATAAATTATAAGCCAGTTGTTATCTTTAATTCCTTGAATTTCTTGACAATTTCTTATTGAGAATATTATACATTGCCACTTATCTGGAACAAAATATTTTTTTCTATTTCTCTCACATCATCTTTGCTTCACATGTGTATTCCTTCTATGCTTCATATCAAGAGTCTTAAAGCCTTCCTTTCTTCATTCCCTTGGGAAAAATATATGAAATGTGTTGATTTCAATTGAACCTTGGTGATCTGGTAATATTCTGAATTGAATCTTTGTGGTTCTGTAATTTTCTTAGTTGAGAATCTTTGTGTGTTTGCTTCATGATCTATGATCCTTTTGCATCTGTTTATTCAATTTGTTACTCAGCAGTTATTGTCCTATATTGTGGGTCAGATTCAGGAGATGGTTTGAAGTAGGTTGTGGTTTCTGGTTTTGATCAGTCAAAGTTGAATGCATACACTCAGCTTGCAAACAATAGCATATAATTTAATAAACATGAAGGACACACTTCATAAATATTTCAAGTTTGGCATAGCTTTAATGATAATGATCATAAATTAAAGAAATTATATGAAGAAGAAATCATGATGCTAAGAAGGCTTGATTATTTCAGCAAATTATGAAAGCTTTAATGGTCATTAACTATGAGCAATATGATTGCCATTAGCATCCCCTGATATTCCTGCTTCCTTGAAACTTGACAAGCCCACTATCAATTATTAAAGAAGAAAGCCTTCTCACACCACACTCAATAGTCAATCACTGATGAAAATTATAGAAAAATAAAAAAGAAAGACACAATCCTTGAGAATACTCAATATAAAGGCTGAGAGCCCTGCCACCTCTTCCTGGCAATTTAGCTAATTTAGCAAAGCCATGTTCTGTTGACAGTACTAGTGAGCAGGTAAGTGCATTTTCCAGTGCTTACATCTCTTTTGATTCCATTGTTTCAACATTTGCATCTCTCTTTCATTTATTTATAAATTTACACTATACTATTAATTACAGTGTGGCTCAGAGTGAAAGAATCATAGCAAGTATTAGGATATAATTGGGACACAGTAAAGGTTTCCATTTCTCAACAACTAGTATACTAAAGCCAACCTGAACTGTTATGTGTCATTGGTGAAAACTGAAGAGTGAAAGCCAGGATCTGAAAATGTCATTGATCTTATCAGAATACCCTATATCTGGACCTCACATTGCTATTTGTATGAGCCATTCAGCATCCTCAGACAGTTATTTTCATCATCAATCCAGCCAAGACCTCTCTCAACACATGAGTATTTTCATAGCCAGGCAAAACCTTGGAAAGCCTGTCTATTTTGCTTTGAAAAGGAAGAAGATGATTTTGCAGAAGACATGTTGCTCAGGCTCTGAACAAAGGCACTAAATCAGTCAGAATGAATAAATTGTCATTTGTTTGTTAGAAATCAGAAATAAATAAGATATCAAAATACTGTACTGTGAATTCATTACTAATAAAAAATTGAAACTTCCTCTGAATTGAATTTCTGTCCTAAAATCTGTTTTTCTTTATGTAAAGCAAAATTATTGTCAATGATTGCCAAATGTTGTAGGTTCTTTATGAACTATCTTTTAGACAGCACCCTATGTTAGGATATAATGAGATCACATTCATCAATGCCATGTCAGTGAATCCTCCACTTTATGTTCCTCTTCCCCATCTCCCAGCCCAGTTTTCATTTGCCATTTCTGCCTGCAATTATCAGTGCACTCTTCACTTTCTGAAACATGTATTCCCTGCCCATTTTCTTCCTCATGGCTCCTGTTTTCCTTTTAGGACAAAAACCATAGGCAACCCTATATCAATACACTTAATTGAACTGGCTGGATACCAGATTTGTTGTTTTTGTTTTTGAGTCAGGATTAGCTGCTTCTGTATCAGCAATTCCATATTAATTTGTTCTCCTGAAATTATATATTAAGAGATGTATGGCCTCATAAATGAAAATATAAAACATTTTCTTCATTTGTTTATGGATGAACATATAGTTTTTACCATGGCCTTGCTCTTGTGTAGGTTGTCATAAGTATGATAAACTTCTTATATCTGTTATAGGAAGAAAATTTATTACTTCTAAGGAAATAATTAGAGGAAACCTGTNAAATGGTATGGTAATTTCAAAGTGTTTAAAATACGGAGGATCCCTTCTTAAAATAGAGATCTGTGGTACTTTTCCATTTCAGCATGCAGTAGTCATTACTCTACTTATTGTGTGAAACATGTATTCTTATGTTATACTGCTCTGGTGCTCATCTACTTTCTCTCCCATCATTCCTGTCCTACTTTCAGGATCTCAACCATCATGCTCTTTATTAATTTATCTACATATCAAGAAGAAGCTCATATGTGCTGATGAGAAACAACACATACTCTTTTTGTTTTTAAGTGCTATATTACTTCCCTGAGTATCATCAGTTTTAATTAAATCCATTTTCCTGATATTGTATAATTTTAAATGTATGGTTTAATCATTAGCAAATGGTTATATGTAAAATATTTTCTTCCTGCATTTATCCATGGATAGACATCTAGTCTTGTGCCAGACCTTTGGTGGTGTGAATAGTGTAACAAGAAACATGAATTGTAATACCTCTGTTTTATGTTAGAAAATGTCAAAAAATGCCCTGAAAATAATGAGAAAAAAGCTGTAACATGATGTGCTAACTACAAAGTAGTTAACATATAGTAGATTCAATCTGAAAATATATTTCTAAGGAACTCCAATAGTACATAAAGCCTATGTGCTTCATTCAAGAGGCCTACACTCTGTCTAGCTGTAAGCAATTTGTTATGGGTCCTAGCAAGGAAGAGACAGAACATTAGTGTTGAGATGGCAACATTGAATAAAATAGGGAAAGACTTTAACATTAACTCTCTGAGGTATATAGCTGAAGTGTAAACCTTCCTTTATAGCCAGATACTTAACTTGTGACTGCNTATTAATAACCAGTTTGTTGTTTTATCATCAGTCAGAAGCAGAGCTTCATAGATATCTGGTTTTCATGTCACAAGCTTATATCAATTATATAACAATAAAGTGTCCTGGAAATTCAGAGTCTTGAACAAAGCAGAAAAATAAAAATGATGTTTGTTGAAAGAAGAAAGAACCTTTCAAAAGAGAGACTTCATAAAATCTATGTGCATTCAGCTGTTGATTTCACAGACCCTGAGTTTATGTATCTTCTACTCAAATAACTACAGCACTATTCAGAGTAAAAGAAATGAAGCAATTCTTGGGTCACATTTGAGACACTCTAAAGATACCAATTTCCTCAAAAGCTAGGTTCCTAAATCAGGCCTTCACTCTTACATAACATCACCTAGGCCTAAATAATCTGAGCCAGGCTCTGAAAACATCACTTGTCTTTTAAGTGGGCATTTGGATCTCAGACTGACAATTGTTTAGCATCCTTGGATGCTTCTACTCATCAGCCATCCAGACGAAATCTCTATCAGGAAATGAACATTTTCACAGCCAGGCAAACATGTCTTCTATCATGTGAAAGAAGAAGACAATTGTCCAGTAGACTCTGTTTGCATTCTGCACATTGTAACTGACAAATTTGGCATAAATAAATGTGTCATGGGTTGCTCAAGGCAAATTAGAGACAAGTGAGGCAGTAGAAACAATAGAAAATTTGAAGGATTCATCTGAGATGACTGAGTTGTTGTAAAAATATCCTTTACATAAAGTGAAAAAAAGCGCCATTGATTGGAAAACGTTACATGTTCTTTCCAAAAGGAATTTTTAATTAGCATACAAAGTTGGAAGTTTTATGATGAGATATTTATGAGTACTGTGTTTTCTTNGATCCTCCTTTCCCTGCTCCTTTCCTTCATCACCTATGCCTACTTACACTTTTTCATTCCAGGCTGCAATAGTTATCTGTTCACTTTCTAAAAAAATATGTTCTCTCATCCTTCTGGCCCTTTGTATTTCCTCCTTTATGATTCCAGTTTTATCTTCAGGATATTAAACCACCCTCAGCTATACCTTAACATGTATATGTATCAAAAGGACACTCAGATGTGCACATGAGAGACAGCACATCAAATCTGTATTTTTTGGAGTCTATATTATTTGCTTCAGTACCACCATAAATTACATAATTTTAGACTTATGTATTCATCAATATAAACTATATATACATCACATTTTATTTGTGCCTTAATCTGTGGATGGGCACCTAGTGTGGTGTCATACCTTTGCTCTTGTGACCAGTGCAACAAGACACATGTGCATTATCTCTGTAAGAGGAAGGAAAATGCTTTAAAATATGCTTAAAAAAAATAAAGAGCACTTCTAATATGCTAATCCTAATTACAAATGAGTTAAAACACCATGGATCCAGTTTGAAAATTCATTTCTAAAGATCTCTGACTCTCCCAAAGCTTATTTATTTATGCCAGTGGTCCTGGGGCCTTCACAGGATACAGTGATGGGCCTCACTTTAATCACTGGGGATACAGAAGCCTATTGGAAATAGAGTATTAATGTTGGCATGGTAGATATGAATGAGATAGAGGCCTTAAAAGGCTTTAGCATTGACACTTCAAGCTCCAAAACTGAAAACCTCACATTAGAGCTGAACACTAAATTTGTTACTACTTTCTATACACCAGTGAACTGTTTTCTCTTTAGGAAGATGAAAGCCTGTGTAGAGGTTTGATTTTTATGTCACTACTTTTCTCAGTTATTCTACAATTTGTGTCTCATAAATCCAGGATCTTTTCCAAAAGAAAAATAATAAAAATGATCTTTGTTGAAAGAGGGAATGGGACCCTTCACAATAGAGACCTCATTAAAAGCTTTCTCACATGGCCACTGATCTCCATCTCTGAGTACATGAAATCAAGAACCTGAGAAAACAAAATAGACAAAAACAGAACCAATGTCATGGCTTACCTGTATCCCTGAAGTACAAGCAGCTCTTCAGGCTTTTAACCTGAAACAAAATGCAAATAAAATAAGTCAGTAAAGACAATGTCTCAAGGCAATATAAAGTAATGTCCAACTTTGGTGCCTTATATCTTTTTGTCTGTTTCATGGTAATATGAAATGTATTGGCTTCAATTCTACTTTCATGTTCTGGG
>LZPO01068403.1:0-10745 GCA_001675575.1 Neotoma lepida
TTTAACATCAGACTTTAGGTCGATCTTCCCATTTCAGCATTGTGCCCACCTTGGCTCTGCTACAAACTCACCCTCATACTCCCACAGCAGCAGGCATCTGAAATCATATTCACATATTCCACCCTGCCTTGTGATTAAATACCATTGTTCTTCATTTTGTATTTCAAAATTAGTTCATTTTTTCTCACATGGTTCTATAAGATCATTCTTCTAAGAAAGGCCTCTTCCACTGCTCTGAGATACATAAACTTGCACCTGCTCAACACAATAAGTTGGATAGGTTGGGACTAAGGATTGTTACAGGCAAAAGTTTTGAAAAACAGAAGTTCTTTGGAAAAGACTTAATTTGACTAGCTAAAAATCATGTCTACTTTNTAAATGTAATCATTGTTTCTGCCAAATGTTACAAAACAAAATTTTCAAAGAAAATTTCTCAACAGTTCCATTTAGATCAGTTGCTGTGCCGAAGAACTTAGCACTGGCCTGGAAAAACTCACCTCTGTGACTCAAATGGCCCTTTATCTGAGTATGCTCGTATTCCAGGTGACATTAACACTTCATTAAAAATGGCATAAAAATACTTAAGTGCAGGGTTAAGAGCACTCAAGTTCCTTTAGAACAGCATAAAGTGCTGCACCAGAGCTGGAGGCACCACACACATCTCAAAACCACAAATGAAGACAATGATATTGATATTGATATCTCAGTACCTACGTGTGCAGCTGGGTATTTCTAGTACAAAAGGTACTTTTCTGTTGGAACTATAGAATTTTGCCAGTCTCATTTATTGACGACTATGGCAGATTGAAAATAAGACAGAGAAAGATCATAGGTGTAAAAGCTCTTGGATAATGCACCCATAATCATACTTAAGTTAGCAACCCGATGAAATTGTAGTTGTAGTGAAAATGTGTTTTCAAGTAATAGGCACTGACATTGAGCAGCTCTGTCTCCTGAGATCAATTTTGCTGGGTTTGTGGTGGTCCTTTTGAAAGCTCTGTGACATCCACAATTATGCTGACCTTGAATGTATTCCAGCAAGAAAGTTGGTATAGGAAAGCAAAAATACAAAAAAAAATCTTTAAAGGGTGATTCATATTGCATTCCTTGTCACTCTCATAATTTTTGTTGACTTTGTAGGGATAGTATCAGTGAGCATGGGTCAAATGAAGTTTTACATACAAAGACTTGATAAACTTCAGTTTCTTTCAAACCTTCATTAAATCTCCACATTTAATTAAGCTCTTCTAGAGACCAGTGACCTATGCTTTAATAAAAGTAGCAGCACCAGACACTGACACATGTATTTCACTTTTTTTGCAGGAATACAGGGATAATGATCTCATCTCCTTCTCTAGCAGTGTTAGGGATTCCACTTTCAATTACCTGGGAATGATGGTCTTTCTCATTATTGGTAACCTTCACTTCATCCTTTTGTTACAGCCTAAAATTTTTAGACTTTGTATTATATGCATAAAAAAGGAAAGGGAAAATGGTGAAAAACATTGTCTACNAATGAATANATTGTTATCATGACTGGATTTCACAATGAAACTGTATTAAAATAATTGCAATAAGTTTTTTTATTAGTTGTGACTTTATAGATTATTTCTTACATTGCTGCNTAAGTTGACAAGTTTTATAACTTCACACCATATCTATTTTGAAGGAGATACTTAAATATCTGGCAAAGAGAAATTCAAAATAATTTGACTATGTTATTTATATAAAGTAAATCATTTTAATCATCCTAATTAGAAATATTAACTAAAATCACATCCTAGAGAGTTTTCACATTAAATCTCTGTTATACTAAGTTCCTATATAGAGATAAAATGATAAAGTTTATAAAAGTGAGTTTCTGTAGTTTTTCTGTCTTCTGATTTTTTATTTCTATTCACCACCAGTGGTTTGCACTTTATTTTTCATTCTTCAGTTTTCCAATACACTTTATGTATCACTGATGGCTCAGTGACATTCTTTATTGAATATAGTTCAAACAATCCTCTATAACAAAATACCTTGATTGCTCAACTTGTTGAAAAATGTCCCTTCAAAAGTCATCCATTTCTGTCTCATGGCTCACCATGATTTGGTCACAATCTGTTTGCNGAAATTAGGATTTCTATTGTTTCCTATTTTTTTTAACTTCCACACTAAGTGGACTTCCCGAAATTCTCACAATCATAGCAAAAAGTATAATTCGATAATCATTTTCAGTGATATGTTTGCTTCTATTTTGTAGTTTATTTAAAAAGATGTAGAAAACAACACAACACACATTAATTATATTACAACTTTTAAAATTGCACTAATCTCTTTGATACAAATCCCATGTAAGTGTTTACTGTTTTTTTTCTCTTTCTATATTTTAATACTGTTCTTGATTGAATGTGACTCTCAGTTTAAATGTTTGCCTTCTAACAACTCATGAAGATTGATATATAATTGATTTTCATTCAAATCAAGAATAATATAACTGTTCATCTTATCTAGTGTGATTAATTTAACAACAAAAGAAATGTAATGTCTTAGACTGCAATTTGAATGTTTCTCATTGAGTCTTGTTGACTTCATTGATTTTGACTAGCGTAACAACTGACAATTCTAATATTACATTTATAAGCTTGAATGTGGGAAAAAGAAAATATACATAAAGCAAGAGGGTAATGGATAATAAATATTATACTTTATTCAAGAATTTGTCTTATAATGTAAAATGGAATTTTCAGATTCTTACAAATATGTATATGTCCTCTTTATTAATCAATGTGTCTCTAAACAGCATTTCTAACTCATATTTACTTAGAATTTACTAANTATCCAATTAATTCCTAAAACATGGTCCTACACATAATATTTCAATATTACATAAAAAATATATGTATAAGTTATCTGTATCTCAAATGTAGTGAAACACTAAAAACAGCAAAATTTGACTTATGAGAAGTGTTCAAATGCCGATAGCTTACTGTAATCTGAGTGAACCACATTTCTTCTCAGCTGAGTCATGGGCACTCAAAGACCTGAAATATGAAGATTACTATTCTTGCGCAATTTACCCAATGAAAAACAACAACCTTACCAATGGAATATGTTCAATGATTCTGGAATATAGATCTAGATACCTGAGGAGATTTCACATATAGCTGGAATGATAAAGTATTGTCTGTCTCTCTAGATCTCTGGATATTATTGTGTTGTTTTGTTTTGTTTTGTTTTGTTTTTTATCTTGCCCAAATAAAGGCAGTAACATTCATGAAGTACTGTTGAACCTCAGAAATTTTGTTAGTGATCCTGCCACATCATATCTTTCACTATAGGTAATCAAGTGTCTCAAACAGTGTGACAAACCTGGATTAGAGATTTAAGGAACTTCTGATAGTTTCCCAGTCACCCTCTGCTTCTGTGAATGCTCATGTAGAATGGCAATTTAGCTGGAGACTCAGCCTAGTTCATGTTCATCGATATTACTTTTATATGGAATATTCACAAGAAGACATTCTGGAGAGTTCTACACATATCAGATATTCAAATGAGAAAACAACCCAAAACTTTATTAACTACCCCAGAACAATCTGGATATTTTATTTCAGGAAATGTCTAACAGAAAGTGTGGGAATCTTTTTTAGGTGACACTATTGTGGTTAAAAGATAATACTGGTTGATAAGTAAATGAATGAAAAGATATCAAAGTACAAGGTTATAGAAAAAAAAAAGACTTTCCAAAGTCCACATAATTATTCAGGTCCATCAGAGCTTGCACTTAATGGGATCTTCACCGTGCATTCTAATCAAGAATGGTAATGCCTGAATCAATCTGATTCCAATGGAAAGTATTTACATCATAGTTGGTCCTNTGCAATGGAATCATACCTTATGCCAATGCTTTCTATTGTTGGTTGTTTTATTAATTTACTTACTGTAATTTCCATGTTGATGTTCTTGTAAAAGAACTAACCTAGACATCCAATNACCACTTTGTGTATATTTAACTTCTTTTTTTACCATTGTGTATTCTTTTAACTTTTTAATAAAGTTTAAAAGGGAGAAAAGATAATTTTGCTGTATAATAACAAATAACAAAGTGCAATGAAACACTTTGGCCAGGAAGCCAACAGCTGCTGAGAGAGGGAAAATTAGTCTCTCCCAGTGATGAGCTCCCTGATTGTTTATCNTGTACAAAAAGGTCTACCATATTTAGCTTCTTAATCTAACATACTTCATATATGATACTTCAATTAAATGAAACATATTACTTACTTTAAAGATATCGATGTGATCAGATCCACTTCTGTGTCTATTCAGTTTTAAATATCTTAATAATTTTATTATTTTTCATATGCAATGGCAAAATGCCTGACAAAGCAACTAAAGGGAAGAATGGTTTATTTAGTTATTNGTTATTTTGACTAACTGTAGAGACTACATGTCAGGCAAGTCATGGTCCAGGGGCTGGAGGAAGCTGGTCATGCTGCATTAGTAGTCAGAAAGCTGGCAGCAATTCTGTTTGCTTTCTTCTTTGTCTTTAGTGTAGGATCCACAGACCATAGAATAGCACCATCTACCTTAGGCAGATCTGCCAATCTCAGCTAAAGTAAGCAAGAACATCCCTCACAGAAATGAGTAGAGTTTTGTCCAGGTGGTAATTCTAGACCCTGTCAAGATGGTCACCAATCTGGTTCCATGCAGGTTCCACAGCTGTTGGTCTAATGTTCATGAGTTCCTATGAGCTTGGTACAGTTGTCTGTAGATTTTCCCATTATGATCTTGATCCCCCTTGCTCATAGAATCCCTCTTCCCTCTCTTTGATTAGACTCCCGGAGCTCAGTCTGGTGCTTGGTTGTGGATCTCTGCATCTGCTTCCATCATTTACTGGATGAAGACTCTATGATGACAGTATGGCTTTCTGGATTCCATTACCTATCGTTGGTAACAAGAAATGGAGACCATCAGGACTTGAGGACAATGACTCAGGTGATTTAATATGAATAATCTACCTACTGAAATCTCAAGTTCAGCTTCATAAAAATTATATTTTTAATTTAAATTAAATATATTAGATATATTAAATTTAGATATATGTGGTATGAGTTTCTTTTGAAGGAAATAAGAAACAGCCTTCTTTGTTTCATTTAATTAAATGTCGTCAAAGTTGCCAGTACCTTCCGTTGCTTTTCAGATAGCTTAAGTCATTAAAATTATAATAAGCTTCACATTTCTAAGCAAATATTTGAATTTACATATGAGATATAAAATCTAATAAGAATCTAACTATCACAAAGTATACTTTTTAGATTTTCTCTGGATTGAAAACATTTCAATTAACATCTTGCACTGTCAATCTAATAAACTTTTAAGAAATAACAAGATGACTTTGAACATCGTTGTTGTGCTTCACTTACTGTGGTATGTAAATCATGTGAAATTCCTCTGGCTGTGGGTGGGCTGACACATGATGAGTGAGAACAGAATGTCACTCTTACAATAGTGTTGCCTTACATTGTAAACGAATGCTGTGTATATAACTAACCATGTCCCTAATCAGTTAGTTTAGATTCAATTAGAAGGGACATTATTCCAGGTCAATTGATTAATAGATAAATGTTTAACAGGTATAAGAAATAGAAGCAGAGGTCTTCTTACTACATAGATCACCTGCTCTGCCCTGAAAACAGCACATAGCAATGACCCAGGAGAATCTGAGAGCATTCTCAGACAATACAATAGGGACCTGAACAGTAGTTAGGAAAAATTTTAGCCACCAACATGAGGAATTCTTCATACCATAGCTTGCTAGGCAAAATTTAAAAATAACCGGGAGCCACCTTGATTTTTAATACTTCTAATGTCTCAAATACAAAACAAATTGTTCTCTCACTGTGTTTTAATGAATAAAATCAATATNTTAGGGGAAGTATTAATCTAATTCATCTTTATCAATAAAAAACCATGAGTCAGATATCAGGGTAAGAACCTAAAAATTCAGAGAAGCAGAGAGCTGCCACAAGTTGCCTCCTACCTCTACTATTCCTTCATCCAAAAGACTGAGATCCTCTCTCAGCCTCACATTACTACTTCCTGTCTCCTCTCTGTCTACAGTCCTCCAAACCTCAATGGCTAATTTTGGTCCGCTAGTGTCTAGCTCTGCCTTCTGACTCCAAGCAAGGTTTATTTGTTGGAACACAGTAAAAATATCACATAGCATTTCCCCCTTTTTCTCTAAATAAAAAGTGAAAATGTTGACTAAAATAGTAAACCTATATGCATTAAGTAAATAACTATATACAAATGTATACAGGCAAGAATTATATTAATAATTTCCAGTCCATTTGCACTTGACAAATTCAGAGAAAGTACTCCATTATTTATACTATCTTGGTGAGTCCAAATTCACTTTTTATCCTAACTTGTATTGCCAATCCCAAACTATATTTTTATGTCTCTCAACCTTATACACTTTATATCTCTTTTCTGAGTTTCTTTATAAAGAAAAATTATAACTATATCTATCTAGTCTTCAACTCCATCAGAGACCTGAGAAGGATATAATATTACCTGAGTTAACAGGAAGTGCAGAGCAAACAACTTCCAAAACTGAGAAATGACAGAAACAGCTAGCTGCCTGGCCAGTAACCCAAGGTTCCTCTGTAATATTGGTGCTTCTATCCTTGGGCTACATGCCTAGAATATCTGACAGACTTTTTTGTGAAGCAGGATTTTTGAAGGATTGTTCTGCTTTGTCTTGGCAAAGTTTGGCAGTCACATTTTCTGTGGGTGCTGATTGTCCAATTTGGACAACATATTGTCAGCAATTGAAGCAAGGATAGTTTCTTGTCCAGTGGCTAAATTTTGCCACAAAGAAAGGAAACTATTACGAATTTCTTCAATGCCCATCATCTTTTCTTAAGTAGATTGGTGCTGCCACNAGCAGACATGTCTCATTGTCATCAAAAAAACATGCTATTAAACATTTTAAGTGCCATATTCTATAGATATTTGTCTATCTAAAATACATCTGTTTGATTTTGAAAACATACCTAACATGACTACAAGTTTGATTGTAATAGGTGACTATTACCTTATACCTTTTATTATCCTAAATAGTTTGTAATAATTTTAAGGACTAGAAATTTTCATTAGGTTGTTAAATGAGCTGTATAAATAAAATACCTTGAACAAGAGTAGAAATATATGTACAGTATTTTCTAACAAAATAACCTTAAATTTGTATACATTTACAAAAGTTTCTTAAACAAGAGTAGAAACACATATACAGTATAACAATAATAATGTCAAATTTACATCAATATACAAAAATCCATACCAATGTAAAACATTTAAGAATAATAGTTGATTTTTTGATTTAAAAGTAGATTCAATAATCTATCTTTTTATCCTATCATTTATATACCCCCTCCTTTTTTTTCAGAACAAGATCCCTGAATCTAATCTCTTTTGTTCANCTTTCTTCTTGACCATTACCAATAACAAATTGTAACCAACCCGCTTAATTGATGATAAATATCCACAACCCACTGAATGACCAAAAATCACCCACCCCACCTCTTGAGAATGTGGGTGTCATGTTCTTAAAATTACTTTCTGTTGTCTTTGGGTGATAGCATCCTTAGAGGACCCTGAAAAGAATTGGGATAGTTGTCAATATCTAGAATTGCTAGTTCTATCATCTGTTGTCCAGTCTTTGTGTAATGGAAAAGTGCAGTGTTGTTGGTAGTATTTTACTCTTTTAGGGTGGGGGGATCAGCTTGCTCCCAAATAAATCATACATGGAGGCTTATTCTTAATTATGAATGCCTGGCCTTAGCTTGGTTTAGTTTCTTGCCAGCTTTCCTTAACTTAAATTATCCCATCTACCTTTAGCCTCTGGGATTTTTTTTTCCATTCTCTTACTTCCATAAATCTTACTCTTATTTCATGGCTTGCTGGTTTTGTATCTGGGTGGCTGGTCCCTGATATCCCTCCCTTCTCTGGCTCCTTCTTGATCTCTTTCTACCAGATTTCTGCCTCTATATATTCTCTTTGTCTGCCAGCCNTGCCAATTCTTTCTCCTGCCTTGCTATTGTCCATTTCTTTGTTAGACCATCAGGTGTTTACACAGCACAGTAACACAGCTTCACAGAGTTAAACAAATGCAACACAAGCAAAAGTAACACACCTTAAAATAATATTCTACTTCAGTGCAGGGCTTATCTTAAGTCCTGGCTAAAGTAGTCTGTGAGGCTAGACCATCTTGGCTAAGCACCTTGAAATTGTACTGAGCAGTTTGTAGTCCAAAGCTGATGTTTTGGATTGTGTTTGTTGCTTAGTGGCATTACCACAATCCAGTTGGAGTCATTGTTGTGGGACCCCATCATCCTTCTAGGGACTTCAAAGGTCACTGTTAGGAATGGTCATGGTTCACTGCAGAAAACTTAATCGTTTTAAATGTCATATGCAGGAGAAGATGTACAGGAAGCTAGATGAAGGCTTTTTTATAGAATTAGTTGGTACTCTGTATGACCATTAATATAATGACAAAAAGTTAAATATATATATATATATAGAGAGAGATATAGATATAGATATAGATATAGATATACTAATTTTATAAATTTTGAGACGACATCTATACCAAAGTTTTAGAGTCAAAATAAAACCAAAGAATTACGATATTAGTGGCTATAGAATATTCCTTTAATTTTAGCTTTTTTCTGTCACATATTAGGTTGCTTTTCTGACATGAGACAGAGATTTTGAATTTTCCTTTGACAAGCATGCTTGGCTTTAGAGAAGGAGAGAGCCATGCTTCAACTTAAAGCTAGNTTAGGATTTTAATTGAACTGGGATTACAAAAAGACCATTTGTATTATATGTCTATAGAGAACAGAAGAAACAAACATTTGGAAAAATTTATGAAACGTTATCCTGTAAATGTGATATACCAATAGGCCAATTTATTCTTTTTCTTGAGTCATTTTTTTTTCTGGATGAGTTGTTCTTTTTCTTCAGATGTCTCATTTGTCCAGTGGTCTTCAAATTCCTTAGTTGGATGCCTTCACTCTCCTCAAAAGACAAAAACAAAACCCTGCCCCAACCCTAACTTTTTGGAGGTTCCTTTTTGATAAGTCATGAGCTTTTCTAGAATATACATCCTATTGAACACAAACCTCTCACACTTCTGAGTCAGTAAAAGATTAATATAGATTGTAGCATGGTTATCNTTTTCTTTAAAGCTAATATCCACTTATAAGGAAACACATCCCACATTTGTCTTTGTGGATCTGGTTTATCTCACTCATGATGATTTTTTTCTACTTCCATCCATTTGCCTTCAAATTTCCTGATGTCATTGTTTTTAACAGCCTAGTAATACCCCATTGTGTAAATGTACCACATTTTCTTTACCCATTCTTGGGTTGAGGGGCATCTAGGTTGTTTCCAGGTTCTGTTTATTATTAATAACACTGCTATGAACATAGTTGAGCAAGTGTCCTTGTGGAACTATTAAGCTTCCTTTGGTTATACACCCAACAATTGTATACCTGGGTATTGAGGTAGATTGATTGCCAATTTTCTGAGGAACCTTGCTATTGTTTTACAAAGTCGCTGTACACGTCTGTGCTCCCACTACCACTGGAGGAATGTTCTCTTTACTCCATTTTCTCTCCAGCATAAGCTATCCTTAGTGTTTTGTACCTGAGCCATTCTGACTATTGTAAGTAAAGGATAACCGTGCTACAATCCACTGTCACAGAAAGGCTAGGTAACATGGAGGGCCCAAAAGAGCACAGGNNTGTTTGGATTCCCCCAGGAAGGGGAAATGAAGAGATTTTTTGGATAGACTGGAGGCTTGCAGGGACGGAACCATAAGGGATCGGGTTGGGGGCTGTGGACTGAGTGGGAGAATAATGAAAGAGACATCTTGATAGGGGGTGCATTTGGGGATCAGGTAGAAACTTGGTCCAAGGGAAACTCCTATGAATCTACAAGGATGACCCCAGCTAAGACTCCTAGCAATAGTGACTATGTACCCTGAATTGGCCTTCTCCTGTAATCAGATTGGTAACTACCCTAATTGCCATCAGAGAGCCTTCATCCAGTGACTGATAGAAACAAATCCAGAGATCCACAGGTAAGCATTGGCCCATGCTAGGGAATCTTGTTGACAAAAGGGAGAAAGGATTGTACAAGCCAAGGAGGTCAAGGTTATCATAAGGGAACCCACAGAACCAACTAAACTGGGTTCATAGGAGCTCATAGACTCTGGACTGACAGCCAGAAAGCCTGCATGGGACCCACCTAGGCCCTCCACATATGTGTGACAGTTGTGTAGCTTGATTAATTTGTGGGACTCCTAGTAATGAGAGCAGGGCCTATCCCTAACACTTTGGCTGGCTTCCAGGAACCTATTCCTCATACTGGGTTGCCTTGCCCAGCCTTAATACAAGGGGAAGAGCTTAGTCCTACCTCAACTTGATATGCCATGCTTTGTTGACACCCATAGGAGCTCTGCCCCTTTCTGAACAGAAATAGAGGAGTGGATGGGGAAAAGGTGGGGTGAAGGGGAAGGGAATGGAAGGAGAGGAGGGAGGGTAAGCTGTGGTTGTAATGTAAAATAAATGAGTAAATTTAATTAATACTACTAATAATACTTTATAAGAATTTAACAAATAAGTGAAATGAAATTTCCAGATACTTTTGAAGTATCCAGAAAAAAAATCATCTTTATTAAAAATCATTGC
>LZPO01068406.1:0-10713 GCA_001675575.1 Neotoma lepida
TATATATATAAAATAAGTATCCTGTCAGGTTCAAAGAATGGAGAAATCATTTATCCCATTAAATATTCTTCCTTAGTACCTACTATAAAAATTTCTGTTTGGGCACATCATTACTTTGTCCTGTTATGTGTGTTGACAAGTAGTTTCTTTCTATTATCTAGAACGCCATGTTTTTAGAAGGTCAGTATTATGCTGTTTGCAAAAGCCAAGCATGTGCTTAGTCACTTCATGCTCATGTTGCTATTTAAGAACAAATCAGATATTTTATAAGGTAGAGGAGTCAATAAAAATAATAAAACATAGAGAGGGAATATTCTTCTTTCTCAAATCACCCAAAGTGCTGATGACTCAAGGTTTACTTCAGCTCAACGATCTTGATTCTTTTTCAGTGAAATATTGAGCCATTATGTCATTGGTGTGTCCTATTAATGGATTCTTAACAATGCAATGGAAAATGATTAATACCTTTCAAAAACCTGAAATGGGAACTTAATACATACATACATACATATATATATGATGCATGCATCATATATATATGTATGTATGTATTTTGTAAGTATACATATTTCTCAAAGGAGATAATTTAACATACCTAGATATTTGTCACCTCAGCATTAATTTCTTCTCTTTATACTAATTAACATCTCTCAATCACAGACTAGTTGGATGACATTTTGTATAGCTGAATGATGTGGTCTTTCATTTCTGATATGGAAAAAGAAGGTGATAGTAATGTACACTATTACAAAATGGCATGCCACACATTTTGCAAAATAGCTTTACCTGTTTCTAGTTGGAACCTCACAAAATTTCCATGTAAGATGAAAATACAAAATTTCTAGACATGTACTAGATCTTTTTCTTCATGAGAGTAGAGACCAAACTGCCTTTATTTCCCTTTCCCTTAGTTAGCCACTCAATGACATTCTCACTGAAGATCACATGAATAGATGTGTGTAAAGTAATTAACTAATCAAAGGTTGCAAAACTAGGTCATGAGGTTCAAATGGTGAGAGATAGAGGAAATTCCACATTGATGNTTCGGATTTTAACGACAAGATTTGGTGTTGATACCTAGCTGTGAAAATATGAAATAGGAGGAAAACTAACTTTGTTGTAGTATTTTGGATGAAGTCACTAGTAGAGAGAAAAAAATAAAATGTATGATTCTTAGAAGTATATATAGTATAGATGGAAAATAAAGAGATGTCACAGGTGTGTATGAGTATGAAGATAAATCCACTAAGAGTAACCCCTTAGGGAGTAACANTTTCAAGAAGAATGGGAGTTTCAGTGGAATTCAATGAAGATTTAATTTTAGAAGATAACTGTGATAGTTAGCTTCAATGGTTCACTTGATACAAACTGAGGGCCATCTGGGAAGAGGAAATTTCAACTGAAGTAGTCACTTGGTCAGATTGGTCTGTAGCCATGTATGTGAGACATTTTCTTAATTGCTAATTGATGTAGGAGGCCCAGACCACTGTGGGTGGTGCTATGCCTAGGCAGGTAGGCCTAGATTATATAAGAAAGCAAGCTAAGCAACCCACAGGCAGTAAGCCAATAAGCAAAATTCTTCCAAGAGTCCTGCCTCTGCTCCTGTTTGAGGTCCTGTCCTGACTTCTGTCAGTGATGGTCTGTGATCAGGAAGTATAAGCAGATAAATCCTTTCCACCTTAAGTTGGTTCTGGTCATAGTGTTTATCACAGCAACAGAAGCAAACTAGTATAACATTGATTATCAAACCATTACCTGAAGATATTTCACCTAATTTTTTCTAGAGGTTCAGTTATAAATATGACAAAAAAAAGCATCAAGTACAAGGTTCATAAAAGGAAAGTAGAAAAAGTAGTTGGTACAGAGTTAATTAAATGAAGTTACTAGGAAAATGTGTTNTTTCTCTGCTTATTTCATACGTAGAATCACTATTAGGGAGAGAAAGGAGAACCCATGCAGGCACTATATGTGATTCTCAACAGATGTCATTGCTCCTGCTGTGTCACAGTGACAACCTAGACACATACTGATCTTATCCTCATGACCCACTGCAGAGTGCATGCTATGGTCCCTGTTTCCAAACTGGCAAGTCAGAGGTTTCTGAAGCTGTAAGCAAGAAACATAATATAGCTCATTAAAGTTCCATTTTTCTATGCTCAGTCCTTTAAGAGTTAAAATTTGTCATGATAATTCCTACATTAAACTGAAAGATGAGTCAGTCAAGACTTTCCTAGATGGCAATGATTTCTATCGGCTTCAGTAGGATATGGACCAAATATTTATTTCAGTTGATATGTACAAGGAAACCATTGTTTGTGGCTGAGTCTGAATGCTCTGTGGTGTGTTATGATTTGTTATTGCCATGACACAGTGGTTTTTAAGTATTTTGAATATGTCCACTATGCTCCATTAATATTGAATAAGCTATGGAGTTTGTAGCAATCCATCTTGATGAATGTAGAAAAAGTCATGTTTCATGAAGGGCAGGCATAAAAAGAAATTTTGTCTATATCTCTATTAGGAAAATTCAAATGAAATGAGTGACTGGAAAGGAAAATATATACTAATAGAATTGAAAGGATTTTGAGAAAGATAGATCTAGATTGAATTTACTGTACTTCCAATAAATTTTGTGCTAGATTAATTATTTTATTTGTAATAAAAGTATTCTCTGATTGAATTTTATTTGTTAATATGCTAAACATAAGAAAATAAAAATATAATCCCCAAGATTTCAATTGTTTTATGTTTTAAAGTTTCTACAATAATAATTTATAATTATTTATTTAATTTAAATTAAATTTAAATTATATATTTATATATAATTTATATTTATATAAATTTATATAATTATATATTTATATATAATTATATATATATAATTATATATAATTTATATATATTTAAATTATAATAATTTATAATTGCTTGTAGCAAATTATATAAATTAAAAGAAATTTCTTATTTTAATCAGTTCATCACAGTGTTCTAGATAATTCATATAATAGATTAAACATTGATAAGGATGGTTAGACTTTTTTTTGAGAAAGTTTAATTATCAATATCTTGCTGGTGGCCACGTCAGAGGAGCCCCAGATGGCAGTTGACTTCAGGATGACAGGTCAGCAGGAGGAAAATCCCTGATGGGTGACTCTTGGATAGGGAAAGTCCCAGACCACAGACTCCAGAATGTTTTTGTTTTTGCTGTGCCTTTACATGTTTGCCACTGCTATCTTTTTCTGGAATCTGGCATGGTGTAAATGGGTGTGGGGAGATCCCCACAGCATGTAATGCAGTGTATTTATCTCATGGAAGCATCCTGTTCTACTGGACATTTTTACTTGTGGATTATTATGAAGATGATTCCTTCCTAAGCTGTACTGTCTAATTGATAATAATATGTAAGAAGAACTTCTAACCAGTCTTATTAATAAACACGNGGAACAAGAAATAAGGGTGAAAATCTGACAGAGATCAGAGGAATTAGGAGCAAGCCACCACTCACCAACGCTGCCTCTACTTCCCAGGAGCGAAGCGGAGCAAAGAGAGAGACTTCCGGTCTAACCTGGCGTTTTTATGCCTGTCCATCTGCTATCCTCACCAAGCTACATCACTTCCTGTCTTGTCTGCATGGACCTTCAGAACTCTAAGGCTGATGCTGGGATTAAAGGCGTGTGCCACCACCTCCTACTGCTAGTTCCCCATGTGACCTTGGAGTCACAGAGAACCAAATGGATTAAGGGCGTGTGCTAACTTGCATGGCTATTGTTTACTACTGGTGGCTGGCGGCCCCATTTTTCCTCTGACCTTCAGATAAATTTTATTAGGAAACACAGATAAATTATCACCACAATAATAATTTTATTTAAATAGAGTTTTGATGATAAAAAATGAAACAAAGAAGTGTCACACAGCTAGAACATGAGTTTCTATTGAGGAGCCATATAGACTGAGACTTAGGTTAATGATTAAGAAAAACAATTGAATCCCAGTAGCCTAGCTAGTTTAAATTCTTTTAATCTTAATGTTGAGAGATGTGTTCACAGGTTTCAGGGTGCATCATGGCTGAAACAAAGCTTTGAAAATAACTTAAAGTTAGACTAAGATGTTTTGTCAAATAGCTTTGAGGTAAAAAACCCAAGAAGACAATCTAGTTTTAGAAATGCACATAGTTGAATGAAGAACTAGTTAAGATCAGGGAACAAATACAAAGCAGTGCAATTATTCCTAGCTGACATACTTTCCTTGCTAGGACTGGTTGGTGATCAAAGGTGATGATTAATTCCTTGTACCCATTTTTGCCCTCAATCTCCTGATATAAAAAAACTATTGATGAATGGGTATGCACTCTAAAGTAGAACTGACAGATGTTTTTCATGTATAAAAGTTTAGGTTTGTGATTTCTTTAAGATACCTTATAAGATTACCTTTCAAGATAAGTAATAAAGTGACTGGTCCTTTCTTAGTAACTGCCAAATGCAGCCTGTCAGTAAAAGACTTGTCTGAGAAGAATAGCTTGCTTGTCTACACAGTGGATTTATAACAAGTTGCTTGGATGTGAATGTACATGTGTTCTTGGGATAATTTGTTTTTCACCTGTAATACATGAAATGTTTAATCATGCAAGGGATATGAAAAACATGCTGTTTTTTACTTGTATTAATTCATTTGAAAAACAGAATGTAACCACATTGTAACTTTTTATATTGCCTGAAAGATTATGCTGGGGTATATAAGCTGAAAGGGAAAGAATAAAGATAGAGTTAATATGAGTTAGAAGGAAAACATCAAGAATGAAAGAATTAGAAGGGAAACATCAAGAATGAGAGAATTAGGAGGAGAACCTCAAAAGAGAAGAAGAAGGAAAACATCAAGAGAGACAGAAGGGATATTTCTGAATAGAGATAAAAAAGAGAATATAGAACACAGAATAAAGAATACAAAACAATAAAGAAGGAAAGCATCAAGAGGGAGGGTAAGTGTCTTTTTCTCTTACCCCCTCAGATTAAAAAAGTCTAGTATATGCTCACTCTGTGGATTTCCCTTTGAGCCCTGTGCTGCTGGAGGCTGGCCCCCAGGCAGCAATAGTATATAAACTTGTTTCTATACGATAAGAAATATCCAATAATTGTAAATAATATGTTCCTATTTTAGTAAATTAAGAGAAATGGGAAAATAGAATTAAGAACCATGAAAATATTCCAGAAGCTTTCCAGTTTGGATATGAGAAACAATGGCCTTTGAACATCATCTGAATAGAAAACTTTGTCTCACCAAAGACTTTATTTAATTAAATTGTCTTATCCTTGCAGTTGTAATCTCCCATCTTTTCAAGGGAAGCACTCACCTAAATTCATCATATATGTCAAAGTTTAGCTACTGATCAATTTTCCAAGTCACAGAACTACATGAACTGTGCTATTTTAGATCTTCTGACTTTGGGTCCTGATTTGCTTTTACCAGACATTCTCTGGGATGTTTTTTGAATCTTAGATGGTTTTACAATAAAAAATCTGGAGCCAGATATTGGAGTGAAAGCTGAAAGATCTGATCAGAGAAGCAGAGCAAGCCGCTGCCATCACCTATTACCTCACTAACTCCATGAATCCTCTGGTTGGAATCCTCTGAGTTTTCACCTAAAAGGGTCTCAGCTGAACTGCTTTAGTTCCTGTTTCCTTACGCCTTATATACCTTTCTCTGCCTTGTCATCAGTTCCTGGGATTAAAACCATGTGTGCTTTCCCAGTACTGGGATTAAAGGTGTGTGCTACCACTGCCTGGCTCTGTTTCCAGTGTGGCCTTGAACTCATACAGATCCAGATGGATCTCTGCCTCCTAAGTAATAGGATTAAGGGTGTGTGCCACCACTGTCTGGCCTCTATGTCTAATCTAGTGGCTGGCTCAGTCCTCTGATCTTCAGATAAGTTTATTAGGGTATACAATATATCACCACTCTGGGATTGCTTTGTTTATTCTGTGTTCTAAATCAACCAAGCATCTATATCCCATCACTAACTATTTTCATTGCATTTCCTGCACTCAACAAGTTGCTACTTCCTAATAGAACTTTCTCAAAACCTCTAGCTGCTTCTATTTACTCATTTAGCTACAGGTCCTTCTTGCAAGCCTTGATTCACAAAGACATCCTACAAGCAGAAGTAACTCTCTCTACATTGCTCTAATGCTTCACTTGTTCCATTTTATGGTGGTTTGTCACATTCTGTATTAAACTGTTAGTTCCAAGAGGAGAAAACTGTAGCTATTCATTTCATTTAGTCCCACAATGACTAGAAAACTGTATGGGTGCAATATAACAAATACATTCAAAATGGAAAAAATATATAGTTATATATATAACTATATATTTTATATTTATAGTATATATTTAATATATATATAATATATAGTTATATTTCTTAGATGTACTATATTCTTCTACTGTGATTTTACTTATAAGACTTTGAGGTCATCCACTTTTCTGAGAATGTGAAATAAATGTGTGGTCTGTCATTTTGGACTATGAAATTTCTGTGCCATACTATCCCAGACAAACATCTTGACTTTGAAACAATCACTTGAGGGACTAGAAGTTGAGGGATTTTTCAAGTCCTTGAAATCTTGACTTTATATTCTCTGAAGAATGGTTCCCTCCTTTGTAATAATGTTTGGAATAAGACCTTTCCAGCATTTGAATTCTTCAATCTGAAATATTTCTTGTACTTCTTTCTTTTCTAACACATTGTTTTTATTTTTAAAATAAAAATAAGACATTTGAGTACATTATAGATGTATTTAAAAAACAACTCTTATGTAACTCAAGTAATCTGCTTCTTCATTGTTTGACACAATAAAATTACACTTTTAAAATTGATGTGTCAAATTGAAAATTCATGAATAATATATAATTAGAATAGTCAACCTAGTACAAATTACTTTGAATTTTATATTTTTGTATTTACTGGTAATTTTAGTCTCATGGGAGGAAAAATTATATTTACTGTTCTGTATATGGCATGCACAAACATGGGCCATGTTATTATAAGACAGGGATATGGTATGGCTTGTAAAGTGACTTTTATAATTTGCAATGAATTATTTAAATAAAAAGTAAAGTCCAAGTACATATTCTATTTGGGCTTGTATTTGCACATGATACAGTGAATGTCACAACTGTGGTTCTTTGAAGGTTATGATATACAATAATCAAAAAGTAAGAAGAGCCACAGTAATAGCTGCACAGGAAGGTATTATCACTTAGAGAAAGAACTGCTAGAAGTCAGTTGAAGTTCAGAAGAATTGTTGAAGCTAGATGGAAAACTAGCCAAATTAAGAAATGAAGGTGCTTGGGGATGGTGGTGGCATCCTAGAAACATGTAAACTGTATATAAATCCCAAGTGAGGGACAATCTAGTACCCCTTGAATATAGAAGTGCTGTGCAGATGGGGACTAGGAGATAAAACAAAGTGATAACACTCAAGTCTGGAGAAAGGCCAGAGTGAAATAAGGGTCTTGTTCTTTATCCTTAGTTGAAGTAACTCAAGAACAGGAAGCACAGAATGATATTTTCATTTTAGAAAGTTTGTTGGATTGCAGTGCCATTTTAAGGAGTAAAAATAGATGTAGTTAGCTTGCATAGAATGATAATATAAACATTCTCTAGTAGTTTCAGTTTCAAGTTTAGGTCTTTGACCCATTTAGAGTTGTTTTTTGTGCAGGCTATTGTAAATTATATATGTATCTATATGTATCTAATCTATATCTATATCTCCTATATCTATATCACATATATATATTATCTATCTATATATCTATCTATCATCTATCTATCTATCTATCTATCTATCTATCTATCTATCTATCTATCTATCTATCATCTATCTATCTCTATGTATCTATGTATCTATTTATCTATGTATCTATCTATCTATCTCCAGGAGGAGTTGGAGAGGGACAGGTGGGTATGATTAGAAATGCTCTATTCATGCATTAAATTAACAAAGAATATATAATAAGATGTGTGTTCTGCAAGGGACAAATTATGTTCTATACTTTATTTAATGAAATATATCATGAGCAATAACATAGCTGATACTCCTAAGGACATATTATTTTTATTTAAATAAAATCACTGAAATCCTCCTTTTAAATATGACTTTATTTTAACTGTCTTATCAATTTCATAATCAGACTTTGTTCATTTATCTCTAAGAAGTACGATGTTCATTCTTTATAATTGAGCTAAAACTATTATGCATACTTCAAAAATCCAAGCAGTAATAATTTAGTTTACTATCTTATAGTAGCCTGAAGACATCTATGGTGTCACTAAAGTTTTTAATTTCAAATAACAACTGTTATAAAATATTAATTAGTTGATTTTCTCTGAATATGTTCCATTGTTTGTGTAATGATGCATTCTGAAATGCTTCAGAATACACAGTGAGACACTTCCATATGATTTACTTCTTTCTGAATCCAGAAAGAGTTGACTTAGCATTTGAATTACCCTGATTAGTCATCAATGCTCTAGAGATGACTGACAAACATCATAAATACCATTTCAAAGTTGACACCAGAAACCCATGAATTAAAAAAAAATGGATGAAGAAAGAATGCTTCAAGATTTGCATTAGATAAAGAAAAGATGTAATATCAAAGGTTTACTTTCAAATTAAGGAATAGTCTGAGTTGATCAAACCCTTTCTTTATTTATAAGATTAATAAACACATCTAGAAACAGGAAAGCATGCTCATTTTCTGTGTAAAACAAAATATATAAATTTTCTCAGCATCTACTAACTAACGTTGGTGGGAATATTCTCAACACACACACACACACACACACACACACACACACACACACACACACACACTGGCAAATGCTGACAGATATGTATATGCCTGTCCTGATTTGAGAGTTTGACAGTGAATATATGTATTTCAAAACATCACATGAAATCCACAAATACAGGAAAATTTAATGTCCTTCAAATGAAATATAAAGGATCAGAAAGTAAAAAAATAAGTCTAATCTTGCTTTCCAACTTTAATGCCCCACACTTTATGTTTTAAAGATGTGGACTATGATGTTTCTAGCCCTGGAAATCAGTATGCATGTCTGATAAAAGTTTGAAAACCATGAGTTTTTATAATCTGATTTCTATCTTAACCTTGTTGTCAGGCTGAGATATCCAAAGATATTCATCCTTTCTTGAGAAATCCAAGTGGAAAGACCCATTAAGGAGAATAAGTCAAGAAGATGGAATTTACAAACTAATTTTTTTTTGTCATTCAGGAAAATTTCATGTTAACTATTCTCAAGGATAGAGGATGCTAACCTTCTAGAAAAAGGTATGGCATGTTCATATTTGATAATCCTAAATGTTGTAAGTTTGTCTCCTTTGAAAGCAAATTCTCAATGCACAAAATTACTTGAATTACTTCCTTGTGCAGTTCTAATAAAAAAGCTAGTAGATATTTGGAGGCAAATATAAAGATGCTTGCCACCATGGCTGGTAGTCAAGATCTGAAACCAGCTTGGAAAGTCTGTGTCAGGTTTGGGACCAATCTTTGTGGAGCTGAAGAAGAATGGGTAGAAGATGGGGAGCAAAGATCACAGGAAGCCTTTTTTATTTCCTAGTAATTATAAATAGAGCAGCAATGGAGCAGGACATGAGAGGGCAGGGAAGGGAATATGGGGAGGAACAACTAACATTAAAGGTCTTTTGAAAAAGTCACATTGAGCTAATAGAGTTACTCTGCAATGAGGTGATGATACCCAACTAAACATCTCATGCTAGAAATAAAAATCCTGATACTAGAAATGGGATAACTCTTTTTGGGTTGGTGGCCAATGGAGCCACAGAATTGTTCAAGCATTAGAGGATATTGTCAATACTCTTAGCTAGTCTCCATAACTTGAGAGCAAGACCCTATTGTTGAAGATGACACATACTTTACTCATAGAACCTAGATAAATCAAGTTGGTACTCACCTGAAAGCTTCATCCTTGCTGGATAGCCTTCAGGTTGCTAGAAGGTAATATGCTTGCTAATGGAGGAGAAAAGTAGTCCTCAATCTCACCAGCTGTAAACTCTGCAAGCAATAACAATGAGAGGTCTGACAAAATATGCTTACTAGTACAATGTTTGTATGAATGTTATAGGAATAACCAACCACTTTATGATTGGATCTAAAGCCTACTCTGTGAGATGGAATCTACATCCAGCACTTTCAAAGGGCTCAAGAACTTTTGGCTAGATAAGTCATAAGGCTTAAGGGAGAACCCAATACTATTAATATGCTAAGTGGACATAGTATGAAATGATTCCCATGACTTATTGCTATGCCCATATATCAGAGCATAACTGTACCTTCATCAGAGAAGCTTCTTCTTACAATATGTAGCAATTAATACAGAGACACACTAAATGGTCAATGTGTAGAGAATAAGAGACTCTAGAATGCTCAGCCCTAAATGGGAGACACTGTAACACAATCCTTAAAAAGTCTTATAACAAAAAAACAGGAGCTAAATACTGGGGGTGAAAGCTGAAAGATTAGAGAAGCAGAGCAAGCCAGCCACAAGTTCTTACCTCTACGAAATCTTCAGTCTAAAGACAGTGAGTTCCTTTTTCTTCATGCATTATATATCTTTTTCTGTCCTGCCATATTACTTCCTGGGATTAAAGGCATGTGTGCTTCCCAAGAACA
>LZPO01068408.1:0-10698 GCA_001675575.1 Neotoma lepida
GGGGGGGGGAAGGCTTCATTAACTGACTTCTAACTACAGTAGATTCTGCAGCAATTTGCATGCTATGCTGTGTTATTTCAATTAGTCTTCTTGACAATCTCATGTTTATTAAGATGATGTGAACAAGGTCCCTAAATTAAGTTGGTAGAGAAGTGAGGGTTTAAAACCAACCTATTTATCTCCAGTAGTTTCAATCTTATCCTGTTTGCCCTATTGTTTAGGGAAACTTCATTTTCTGGGGTAATGCTAGCACCCTATACAGTCTTACCTGTGTGTTGAGAATAGTGGTATGGCATTGTAATAGGCTGTTGATTCGACAGAAAAATGCAGTCAGATTTATCACAAGACAAATAGTTCATCTACAGAATGATTCTAAGCCATATGGGTGTTCCTAGAGTCTGTAGCTTAAGCCCATGACTATGTATTGATATAGTGTTTGTAGATAAGTTGCCACAACTTAACCTCTGCCTCATTGCCACTGCCTTGCATTCCAGCTTTCCAGAAGCAGTCTCCTCATATAGGTATGCCTCTCTGTTCAGTTGTCATGGTGATACTGGGTAGAGATGGTGTCTTCATGATATTATGATACCTGAATATTGCCTTTAAAAATTATAGTCTTTTAAAATGTATCCTTTGACCATTTCATACATGTATACAACATACCTTGATCATATCCACCTCTAATTCTTTCCTCTCACCCCTATTTTCCAACATGTGCTCCTTCCAACTTCATGTCTTCTTATTTTTTATAACCCAGTGAGTCCAGTTAGTGCCACCTGCATGAACCTACCCATGGCCACATCCTCAACGAAAATTACTTTCTCTATCCTAGAAGCTATCAGTTGCCAATAGCTTCCCAGATAGAGGTGGAGCCTCATAAGCCCTTACACTGTCGCAAGCTTTCCTGGACTTCCAGGCCCCAAATCATGACATGGAGACTTATTATTAATTATGAATGCTTGGCCTTAGCTTAGGCTTATTTCTAGCGAGTTTTTTTTTTCTTTAACTTAAATTAACCCATTTCTATTAATCTATGTGCTGCTCCGAGGTTCATTTACTTCATCTATGTACTATCCATCCTGTTTTCCTGCTTCCTCCATGTCTGTCTGGCCCCCAGCTGGCTGACTGCTGACTAGCTGCCTGCCTTTTCTCTCTGCCTACCAGTCCTGACTATCCCTCCGTGGCCTAGCTATTGGCCGTTCAGCTTTTTATTAGACTGATCAGGTGCCTTAGGCAGGCAAGGTGGAACAGCAACACATCTTTACATAGTTAAACAAATATCCACAACATTACACTATCCATCATTGACTGGTTTGATCTTGTAGAAGTAACTTCAGTGTCTTAGTTAGGGTTTCTATTGTGAAGAGACACCATGACCATGGCAACTCTTAAAAAGGAAAACATTTAATGGGGGTAGCTTACAGTTCAGAGGTTTAGTCCATTAACATTGTGGTGGTACATGGAGGCATTTAGGCAGATATGGTGCTGGCTACATCTTAATCAGAAGGTAACAGGAAGTGGCCTCAGGAGCTGAGAATTCTACATCTTGATCTGAAGGCAACAGGAAGTGAGCTAAGTATCATACTGAGCATAGTGTGAGCAAAGGAAACCTCAAAGCTCACCCCCACAGTGACACACTTCCTCCAACAAAGCTACACCTCTTGACACTGCCACTCCCTTTGAGCTTAAATGATACTTCCCTTTGTGTTTCAATATGATATAACAAGCATATATAACAAATATAACAATATATATAAAATAAATATAACAAGTGAGCAAACTAGCAGTATATAAAGTGAAATTCCACGTTTAGTAATAATTGGGCACAAACCTTGTCACCAATGCTGTTCCTCTGGTTAGACTGATTTAGAAACTGAGGCTTAAGCAGTGGTGTACCACCTATTCTATAGCCCCCTCCAAAAATTGGAAGCTCTGGATTAACTGCTCAGTATTTGCCAAAACTAGTAAAACTGGGCTCTATTCCGAGTGCACTTACACCAACACATTTTCATAGGCTGTTTGTGTACTGAACCATTATGTTCTCAGTACTCCTAGCATAGGACTCATTCTCAGCCCAAGAGGCCAGAATTGTTGCATAGAATGCTTCTCAGGTGATGGACATTGAAGGGCACATTCTCTAGCTTCTTCTACTACCCAGGTGGAAAAAACATGAGGGTTAGTCTATGACTTTCTCCTAGAGTTCCATAACAGAGTTAAGACTCAAATGTCTAGAATGGTGACCTGATTACTGACTATAGATGGCAGAATTATGGTTCCTAAGATGTCTACACTCAAACCTCTGGAATCTGCAAAATTACATGAGAAAAGAAACTTTGTGGATGTAATTGAGGTTATTGATTTTAAGATATCGAATGTAGCCTATGTTCTCCAGGTGTGCCTAATCTAATTAATTGCAACCCAAAGACTGGATAAGAAATGTATCAGAAGTCAGACATCCGTGGTGCCAAAGGAGGAACTCCTGCATCATTGGTAGCTCTGAAATGGAAAGATCAATGCTCAAGAAAATAAGAGAGTTTTCATGAGTGGTGGGTTGCTTCTATCTGGTAGCTAGCTAAAAAATGGAGCCTTAGTCCTTCACTCTAAGGGGTTATATTGTCAAAAGCCTTAATGGGCTTTTCCTCTGGGAAGACAATCTCTCTCAGAGTTTCTGGGTAAATGTCAAGACTTTCCAACACCTTGGTTTTGGTCCTGTGAGACCTTCAACAGTACCAAATTCATACACACTGTGCCTGAGATCTTGACCTACAGAAATTGTGAGATAAGAAAATATTGACTTTGGGGACTGGAAGAAGGGCATGAGGAAGGGGCAAGGGCGGCGGGTGTGATCTTGCAAGGTGCATGAAGCCTTGCTGATTTCTGCTCGGGGGCCGAGGAAGGCACCAGCTTTTGTCCATGGACCCATTCATCAAAAGAAATATGCTTGTACTATCTTTAAAAGCTTTATACTTCATCAGAGGGAAGTTAACCCTCCACCCAAGATGGAAATGAGTACATATGAGAGGGTGATTAAGGCGTGACAGTTTGAGGTGTCTCACCAATTACTGAAGGAATAGATTATCTAAAACACTACTTTTAATCAGGAAGATTTCATCTGGACACAAAGCAACTGTACTCAATTCCTGTTTTCTGAAATGAAAAGGAAAAGATAAGAACAGATTTAAAATAAGGGAAGATGTTTCATAAAATAATCTGGACCAGCTGTATTCTTATGATGATAACAGTGATGTGAGGCGAGTTACAGATCTGGATGTGGTCCTAGAGACAAAACTTTTGATGAGATCGAGGGTGAGAGCAATAGGACCTTTTGTGTATTCAACTCAGCAACAGAATTTGTCATCATCGGTCTGAATGGCTCAACTGAGGAACTCAAGCAGTTTCATCTAAATCCAGAAGTGCAGTCATTTTTTTAACTGCTGTTATTTTGAAAACTTCTTCAAAACCATTTAAAAAGCACTGACAACTATTTTTATAGATTAAAGAAAGGTAGATTCTGTAAAGAATTCCCCTCCATCAGCCCAGCAGTCCGTTACCTGCAACTGTTTCTTCTGTGCTTCCAACTCCTTCTCCATGTTGAAGTCCCAAGACACAGGACTCTCAGCTCAGCTCTCTGATGGCAGCTTCTGTGCCCCGTCACTCACAGACTCTAGAGGCTCAGTGCATACTGTTTCATTTCTACTTCAGATTGGCCTCACGTGTGAAGGAACTGTCTCTGTCTGCTGTCAAAGACCTTGTGTGCTCTGTTGTTCATCAGAAGTTTCCAGAGTGTGAATTCCTTGGCATGTATAATAAAATTCTTCTCTTTCACCCTGACAACTCAGGAAACATTTTGCAGCTGATTACCTCAGCAGATGAAATCCATGAAGGAGATTGTAGATGTTGTCCTGTCATCCTTGGTCACAGTAGAGGACTTCCAGATTTGCTCTCATATTCTCTATGTACATTCTTAAAAAGCATCTGCTTCTTGTGATTACTTTGGTGAAATGATCTGGGGACTGGTATGTCAAGGATTAAAATGGGAAGTCTGTGGGTTAAATTATCATAAATGATGTGTCTTCAAGATTCCAAATAACTATAGTGGAGTAAGAAAGAATGTCTGTCAAATATATATCTGCTAGAACCTGGCTTCTCAGTTCTGAGACCCCTGCAGCCTGAATGTATGCCCCTTCTCAGCAAAGAGTCACATACTCACTAAGAACCAAGTAAGAGAATTCCATCCTGGTCATTCCATCTAAGGGTGGAAAAGATGGTGATGTGCAGAGTCAAAGTTCCACACACATTTGCTGTGCTGTCCACTCTCATGGCAGTTCAACAATATGTCAGGACCACAAGTGGCTACTGAAAGGCCTCTTTTGCCAAGGAATGCAGTGGAAGGATTGTAAATTCAACTGCCATAAATGCTGTGCATTGAAAGTACCAAGAGACTGCCTCAGCAAGGTTACTTTCAGTGGAAAGCCTTCCAGTCTGGGAACTGATAGAGATATACACCCAATGGTACCGACAGTATCGATATGAACAATCATGGCAGCAGTAGGGGCTTGGATGACTCAGAGGAGCCATCCCCACCAGAAGACAATGTTCTTCCTGAACCCAACTGATCTTGATGCAGAGCAAGATGAGGAGATTGTTAAGACAATTAGGGCAAGAAAATTCCTCAACAGCAAAACCCAGATACTCCCAGGCTCCAAGTCATCTGGCCAGAAGATTCCTTCTGCTCCATCCATCATCTCCCCCTCCCTGCCCCACCCTCTCATGTGTGTCCATGGCCTTTCAGAAAAGACCATGATAAACACTGTAGTTACAGTATTATAATAATTTGATATGTTAACTGTATATCAGTGTAACAGGGCTAATTTATTTTCTTTTTAAGTTATTGTCTTCTTACAATATTTTGAAAAATATTAGCTCAGTTATCTTGTAAAAATTTAATGAGGCTATAATATAATATAATATAATATGTATGATTCTTTTAAAAATAGATATTGAAAACATTAATAACAAATTTTAAATATTTTTAAAATAATATTCCATTAATAAAGGTTGTGCAGTCCATCAAGCACACAAACAGGAAGAGCAACACAATGGTGAAGGAAGGGAGGATGGATGGTCCATTATACCAGCAGGGATAACTTGGTTAGTAATTACATACATTTGCATGTGCTAGTAAAATTTGATAATGATTTTTACTTTATGCACTTTTAAAATTAAGAATGAAACATACATGTATATATTAAGACATTATATACCCTCAGCAAAGTGTAAAAATTATGGTAGAATGATTGCCAAGATTAAAAAGAATCATCAGAGTAATGACTCAAAACACGTTTATAGCTAAAGTTGGAAAAAAATAGAATTGCATTTGAATAGTCATCTTTAGTAAGGTAGGAAATAGTTGCTTTTATGTGTATAAACAGTGTAAATGAACATGTTCACTGGATTGGTAGCAAAGAGGAGGAATCATAAAGTTCTAGTAGAACGGAAAAGGAAGACAGCATAGTGGAGTAGTTCAGAATACTGACCAGAGCTAGGTTCTGGTACGTCTGTCACTGAAACTGTAAGCATGGTACAGTTATTTCGTTTTCCTTATGCCTCAGTTTCTCTGTCTCTAAAGGCTGCATAGTAGTAGTACTTTCTCATACATCCAAATGAGCTAATATATATGAGAAGAACTTAGGGCAATGTTTGGCAAATAGTAAGCAGTCAGTAAATATCAGTGGGCATTGAAATTTGCTGGATATTTTCTAGTAAGCCTTTTAAGAATACTATGAAGTTAGATTGCTGCAGTGTTCAGACCTCCTTGACGAAGTTTCTTCGTGCAGAGGGTGGCAGTTAACTCAAAAATTCACAACTGATCAAAGTACAGAGAGTAAGTTCCTGGACATGACGAAACGGCTGTGCTCATGAACTCTCCGCGGCTGTGGCTACCTGTACAAGATCAAGCCAATCACCATTCCAGTGCGGAGGGATTCACAGGGCCCTGTTCTAGCGGAGGTCTTCTGTAGGGTGTCTTTTTACCTTCCTTACAGTGGTCCTGCTTTAAACTACTAGAGGCATGACTGCTAAGGCCTTAGCCTGGAGGGAATTCTGCTCCCCCAGACAATGGCTCTGTTGCTGCCACTAAAGGTAGTTCTAACTATATCTCTATCGCTTTAATAAAACTCAAAACACAAAGGCTAGGGTGAAACTTGTGAGCTTAGAGGGTTTGAGCAGCAACTGTCTAACTTTCTCTCTTTGCTGACAACTGGAAGCCACTCCCTTCCACACCACCCCAACTAAAAGAACCCATGCTAATCTCCCTGGCCCTTCTTGGCAACCAGTTGGTAATCCTGCCTCTCTGAGTCCAGGTTAATTTTATCTAATTAATGCAAATCAAATGCAGCACATTTATACATAGTTAATAAATGCAGCATGAACAAATGTAACACATCTTTGTCTGGTTAAACAAATATTCCACAACAGGGGAGGGAGACTTGATCTTCTTCAAGGTTATGGCTCCTAGTAAGTCAACCACGCACTGATGGCTCTATCCCCAGGAAATTATGGGCAGCAGCAACTGGATTCTGGGTTATTTTTTAAAGAGGGACACAAAATTACAGGGTGAGATCCTGGCAGTTAGGGGTAGAAATGGGGATAAGAATGATCAAAATATATTGTATGAATCTATAATATGTTCAAAGAATAAAAATATTTAAAAATAACAAAGTGTTTATTAAATATGCAATTTAAAGTCATTAGGTTTGAGTTGTCTGACATGACAGCAACAGGGAATAAGCATGATCAAACACGTTTTATTGGTCTTCTCCCTTCTGTGAGTTATGTCCTCGCTTGCTACTGGTGTTTCCTGGGCTCCCTTCTTCAACAAACCCTTTGCATCATCTGTACTTTGATCCTATTTAGAACCTATGATCTTGGGGGCTTATGAGTCCATTCTCTAGGACCAGTCCTCCCGAGTCTGTTGCAGTGCTTAAGTTGAGAACATTCTCACTTTGGGAGTTTGTGGCCAATGGCCAGGCTTTGTTGAGTCACATGGGTCGTTCCATTACATCCAACTCATGATTATTCCATTGTCAAGCCTTGTGCTAATGTCTCACTGTAATGTCTGAGGCTTTTTAGAGTTGTACTACAGCTTGAAGCTTTTCCTACAACTCGTCCTTCCTTTCACTTTCTTCACACACTCTCTCCAATGTCAGCTGTACTTAGCTATAAAGGCAAGATTCTTGTGTCCACTAGATTTATACTCAAACCATTCTCTGAAAATCAACAAAAATGAAATATTTGTTGAAGGCATTACTATTTATGAAAATCATTTTCATAATAAAAATCAAGTTTGGAAATGTCAAACTCTACATTCAGGTTATTTAATTTCTAAAATCAGTTGCCACTGAAAAGTTTTAAATCAAAGAAAATGGCATGTAAGCACTTGTTGTGTTATTTCCCCTCAAGTTCAGAATGTGTACCACTGACCTCTATATCCACAGCTACCAGTCCCTTATACTGATGTGTATAAGATAGGACATAGGACTTCTGGAGCTTCATAGTATATAAGTGAGGTTTAAAGTGCTTTCTTAGGGCTCAAAGATTTGATCATTTTTAGTACCACTAAGACAAACTCACAGGATTTTATACCAAGCATGCAAATAAGCATCTTTGTCCCAAAGTTACCTCCTAGACATTAGTTCCTTATGGAGCAATATCATTTAAAGATGTCCCATAAGTAACAACTCTTTAAAGAAAGGAGGCAACCAGTAAGAGCTACTTATACAAAATAAAGTAGGCTAAAGTGCTATTGCAAATTCACTTAAGATGTAATGGCTCAAATTCAGTTAAAGTTTATTCTCTTCCCCCTTATAACAGAATAAAATAATGTCCCAAGTCAGCAACGGAATTCTGCTTTTCCAAATAATTTTGTGCTGGAGTAAATGTAAGAATGCCATCTTCAGCTTAATGTGCTCTGGGTATCACCATCCTTGCCAATTGGAATGGAATGTGAACGTGCCTCTCAGGCACCTGCCTGAGAGGTTTCCCATGGGCCAGGGACAAAGGTCTTCCACTCACATTCCTCTAGATTTAAGTTAGTTATTTGGCCTTATTGAATTGTAGCAGAGATTGGGTAACGTAAAGATACTGGCGGATAGAGTGTAGTTCACAAACAACCCATGCTATTGCCAAGACTGCAGATTGCTCTTTACAAACTGATAACAAGGCCCCATTGCTGAAGACAACACCTATATTGAATATGGAGATGTTGAGCTGGTACCTTTACCTCTACATTCCAGTGTCTTTGGTACATAAAGGTACTTTGTACTCTATCAAAAGAGTAACATAAGAACCAAACTAGCCACAAACCCTTTATCTACAGTGGTGTACTATCTGCAAGATATGTTAAAGGTGGCACAAAGGTTGTAGGAAATAACTGATTTGACTTAAGTCCCATTCCATGAGTTATAACCCATATCTGATACTGTTTGGGTGACCAAGAACCTGAGACTAGATAGCTCAAGGACCTAGGGGAAAACCAAATAATACTGGTATAAAGAAAAGGCAAAAATGATAAAATGACTCCTAATGACATTCTGTTATACTCACAGTGCCTTGTTCAGCTATCATCAGAGAAACTCCTGCAGCAAATGGAAAAAATTATAGAGACCTACAGCCAGATATTATGCAGAGAGTGAGAGACCTTGGAACAGCCCTAAATGGATGTCTCCATCAAATCCCTCCCCTTTGAACTCTTCCCCTGGAAGAGGAAGTAGAAAGAGTATAAAAGCCAGAGGGGTTGGAGGACACAAAGATAACAAATCAGCATGAACCAAACTCATCTAAACTCATAGAGGCTGAGGCAGCATGCACAGGGCCTGCACAGATCTGAATGAGGTTCTCTGTATTTATATTATGACTTCCAGTTGAATGTTTTTATGGGACTCTTGAGTGTGCCAATAAGTGGATGTCTGATTTTTTTCCTTTTTCTTAGGCTCTTTTCCTTCCATTGGTTTGTCTTGTCCAACTCTAAAGTGATAGATTTTGTTTGATCTCATTATATTTTATTTTGTTATGTTATTAAAATGAATGAATGAATGAAAACCTAGCTACTAGCGTAATGTTTAACAACTGTTGGGAGAAAGAAAATCAGTTTTCTCTAATAGAGTGATACTGGGTATATCAACCAGTCCAGAACAGGCCTCATGTTCAGGAGTGGTTGGCCAACATGTAATGGATGCCACAGTTTTTTGTGTGCCTTTATTTAGTTATGTTTTTTTGTTTTGTTTTGTTTTTATTTCTTATTGTTTGTTTTGTTTTTCCTTCATGGTTTTATTTTGTTTTCTTGGTTTTGGGGTGTTTTGTATTGGTTTTTTGAAAACTAACTTAAAGTTGAATACGTAGGGAGGGGGAGAGGATCTGGACTTGAGGGAGAGTAAGAATATGATCAAAATATATTTACATTTAAAAAGTTCTCAAAGAACGAATTAAAAAATTCCCCACAAAAAGCAACTTAGGGCAGAAAAGGTTTACTTGGCTTGCAATTCCAGGTCACAGACCATCACTGTAGGAACAATCTTGAATATGAGACAAGCAAACCTTTCTATTCTAAGTTATTTCTTCTTGTTGATTTTGTTTGTTTTCTTTTCTCTTTGGTTGGGATATTTCATCAGATAAACAGAAATAAAATGAGGGGCAGAAATTGGTACTAAGGACATGGAGCTGCTACTGTGATAAGCCAGCTATGTGTCTTTTGGAGGCTTTGAAGTTGTCTTCTGGAAGAACATGCAGGTATTTGATACACACTGGATAGAAAAAGCCATTGAATTATGGTATTAGATCTTTACATTATAGTGAGAGTTTGGAAGACACTAATACTGGGAGAACTGTGGGCAGTGGAGGCCTGGGTCATTGTGTTTCAGAGAGGAAGAAAAACTTTATGAGGAACTAGGTTAGGGACCATTCTCATGATGTTTTGGCCAAGAATATGGTTTTGTTCTGCCCTTGTCCTAAGAACTTGGATGAAGTGTACTTACAAGAAAATGGACTTTGTTTGGTAGAGGACCTTTCAGCATGGCAGAGTCAGGCTGGTGCTGAAGCAGCAAGTCTAACTGATAGAGAAATCAGGACTGTGAAGAAGCCTGTTGCTAGAGCAACAGGAAAGTGCATTTTCCGGGTCAGCACAGTCACTGATGTAATTGTACTCCAAAGGGGTCAGGCTACATTTCAAGCTAGCAGCAGAGCTAGACAATGTCATAAACGCTATCTACATTGTACTAGCTTGGAGGGCAACAATGTAAGACTAAGGGGTCATAGAAATCAGCTTAAGTCAGGTATTGTGTGGCAGTGTCATTCAGAGTTCCTGCAAAATGGCCCTGAAAAGTGATTTTATGAAGCTGTGAAGGCAAAGCCTCAGTTGCAATGAGGACCCAAAACTTTTGGAGATTCCAAAACCTCATGGCATTCTCCAGAGAAAGCCCACAACATGTCTTCTTCTAATTTCATGTCTCTGTTTTTTGATGAATCACTAAGTCTAATTAATACTGTCATAGGTGCATGGGTACGAGGACATCCTATGGAGCATGGGGAACCTACCAGTGGCCACATCCTAAAAAAATAATGAATGGTTCTCCCTTCCACATCATCTGTTAACTGCCATGGCTCCTTAGTAAGGGGTGTGGCCTGGTGATCATATACCCTATT
>LZPO01068409.1:0-10693 GCA_001675575.1 Neotoma lepida
AAGTCTTTGGGCTTACTTAGGCTAGATACTTTAGAATATGTATAAGGCAAAAGCAAAGGGGGAGTACTGAAGAGTGGGGAACAAGCACAACAGATGGGGAAGAGCAGAGAAGCTCTGGTACCTTCTAAATAGCTAAAAGATTTGATAAGTCATACTAGCACTAAACTCAGTATCAAAGCATACTTTTGAGTAGGATAATAAATGTATACCTANATTATCCCTAAATGATGTATAACATATATAATATGTATTTAATATATATTTATTCAGTGAATTATTTGATCAGAAGACAATCAAGTATGCTTCAATCAAATGAAGGCTTTCTGCCATCACTATTAATATGAACCTGATCCAGTCACTGGCAACCAGCATGCATGGTGTGAGGGGTGACACAACCACCTAGAATGACAGAGCAAGTTGGCAATGACAGCAGTTCAGACGCACATCCTTCCAACAAGACCTGGAGGCCCACGGAGGAAAATCAATACAAAGCAAGAGCTACCTAGTCTTATTTTGTTTTTAATGTCAATTTTACTTTTTAATATTTTGTTTCCAGCTGACACATGTGTATGTGTATTTCAGTTTAGCTTAACATTAAATACACACATGCAGATCTACATGTTCATGTTTAGATGTGCTTAAACATAAATTCATTCTTCAGTTATAAATTGGAGACATATAAAAATAAAAGTTTATGTGACANAACCTAGAAAGGTAAATTGGGTGAGGAAAGAAATTCATAGGAAAAAAATCAAATCATACAATGATGTAATGGACACTTCTATAGCAAACTAGTAATGGGGACACACATCTATGTTGCGGAAGCTGATAAGTTTAATAGGTTCATGAGATGATAAGAAAAGAACTATAAACAACCAAAATAACAGAGAGAGAAGAAACAACACTAATTTGATAACTGTCACTCAGTGAGAAAAAGTGGTGGGTGATAAACACAATGATTTCAGAGTCTTAGAAATATGTGACAACACTACAGCAGGAGTGGATCTGGCTGGAAAGGTTTCAAAAACATCCCCCAAGTTCAATAGNTAGTTTTATGTCACTCATGACTCAATACCCCCACTCCCCCCACATACACAAAAACTGATCTTCAGTATATGCCAGAATGCCAAGGAAGTAGGCTCTAATGCTAGTGAAGAAATGGACTTGCCAGCAAGAGTAAAGACAAGCAGGCAAAGAGCAAAAGCTTCCTTCTTCTATGCCATTTATACAGGCTGCCACCAGTAGGTGTGGCCCAGATTAAAGGGGGATCTTACCACCTCAAAAGATCAACATTAAAGGTGGGTCTTCCCATTTCAAATGATTTAATTAAGAAAATTCCATCACAGATATCCAGCCCTTTGGTTTTAGTTAATTCCACATGTAGTCAACTTGACAACAAAGAATAGTCATCACATGTAACATTCTGTATATTCATAGAAATTTAGTCTTATAGGAGTTATACTTTTAACATATTCAATCATTGTAGCACCCGCACTGCAAGTTATCCTTCAAGTTTTGAGCAAGGGGCTGAGGATTGAACAGAGACAAGACAGCAGGTAATCCGTCTCAAGAGAATGCCCTTTATTCTTGGGAGAGGGTTGGGTATATATAGNGCAGCAACACNGGCTCACAGCAGGATGGAAAATCCCCAGTGGTCAAAAGTTCAGGTTGTCTGGCCTCAGCTTGTTTACTCAAACAGCTCCTGTACAGGGGAAGAAGAACTTGCAATTGACTAGCTCAAGAGGAAGGAGTCAAGAACAAAAACATCCTGTGCCAGGCAAGCAGGTCAACAGTTCAAACCAGATTGGGGGTTCAGGGCCCAACAAATCATTATACCAACCATGTACAAACTCTGTGATTTTTCAAGAGAAAAGCAGAAATAGAGCACAGGACATCTGAATAGCTTACCCAAGATCACATGGATCACATACATGAAAGATTCAACAAAAAGTGACTAGATTAAAATTGGAATTTCTGTTTATTTCTATTTCTCTTTCTACATAGAGAGAAGTACATTATTTTCCTGTTAAGCATGCATCAGTCTGAGGAATACTATAAACAAAGAAGAAGTTTCAGGTAACTTGTTAGGAACAATTCTTGAAACTATGCNATTGAAATCATTACCAGCTCCAAACTCTCCCTTTAATTTTGAGTGGTTCATGGAATGCTCCCCTGATATACCCATAAGAAGAAGTTACCATCCTCTATCAGACCCTGGGATTTTCCTGTGTTTCACACCACGGCTGCCACACTGCCTTAATGGAGAACTAAACTTTCCAGAAAGTACTACAGCAATGTTTCTTGCTGCCATCGTCTCCCTTATTCTCTAGTGATCTCTCACCAACCCCTGCTCTTCCTTGGCCCACAGAGACTCTGCTCCTTTCTATTTCAGTGATCACTATACACACTTGGTTGAAGGAAAGCTCTTCCTCTCAGCACTGCCCTAAGGCTCTGTTTTATTACAGAAAATTTCATGGGCTCACTCTTTATCTGGATCACTCTTTATTGCGGTCAGCTCTCCTTGAGATGTCAGTGCTAGTTCAGTGAGGAGGACAGCTTAAAGTTCCTCTAAGGGTGGCTAAACTTTGGACAGACTTCCCTTTGAATTTGACTCCTGGTCTCCCCTTTCTTAGAGCTGTTTCTTTAGAGAAAACCCAGATTTTTCTCTAGATCTATCTCTGAATCTTTCTCTTTACCCTTAAAATGTTTGTAAATCTTTCTCCAGCCACCTGCCAACTTTAAAATAAAGTATTTTTTGTATCAAGAGCCTGGAAACCATCTGTCTAAAAAGTAAACACTGACTGTGCTAGATCCTGCCCAGAGAAGAAGAATCTAACTTTAGTGGTTACAAATTTGCAAGCATGGATAACCTACTCAAGTGTTGGGAAACTCAGAAATAACACATTCCATTTATCTCATGAAGCAACCTATTCCTCAAAGTCTACTGGTCCTTTCTCAAGATTCATCCTGGTGCTTAAACATTCTCCCAGCTTTTGTTGCAGGGAAAGATGAGTGCAGTCTCCTGCCCCCATTAGTCTTTAACACAGTCTTTCTGGCTTATTTTAATTTTTCCAACCACATTTTCCTTCAGTGTCAGTGTGGAGGTTTGGTGATACTCTCAGCATCTTCACTGCCAGATGTATTAGAGATTGGTACCTCCATCTAGAAGTATGCTTTCAATCTCACTTTCTTGAAACTCATCCTTTCCCTCTGAGGTCATTTTGATGAATGAGGAATCTCTACTTTTTTGGTAGTTTTGATTTATTATCCATAGTGGTCAACAGGCTTTACAGACTCTAAACAGGTGTTTTTCTTTGGAGAAAGTTAATCATTCCAGCCAGTTTGAATTGTCAAAGTGAGCCCTATGACAAGCTTAGACATGAGCATTTTTTGCAAATGAATGCAACTTAGTCTTCTGCATTGCTATAGAGGTGGGGTGACATCCAATTACCAAGAGTCAGTAAGCCCAAACACAGAAAGACCTGCAAATATGTGTCATTGTATATAATTATGTATTCAAAATCCATTTTTATTTTATTTATTTTTATTTTTTTATTAAAAAGATTTTCCACTCCTTTTACATACCAGCCTCAGATCCCCCTCTCCTCCCTCCTCCCCCACTGCCAGCTCCCCTTCTCAACCCACCCCCCATTCCCACTTCCTTTGAGACAAGGTCTCCCATGGAGAGTCTTCGGAGCCTGGCACTCTCAGCCAAAGCAGTTCATGCATTTCCACCAGTTTGGCTGCCTTCATGATCTCAATGTCCCTTGTTCATAGAACCTCTCCTCTCTCCCATCAGTTGAACTCCTGGAGCTCTGCCTGGTGCCCGACTGTGAATCTCTGCATCTGCTTCCATCTGTCTCTGGATGAGGGCTCATGGGAGTTTCTCAGCTATGGGTCCATAGTTCATGCGTCTCCACTAGTTTGGCTGGCCATCTCTGTACACCCTCCCATCATGATCTCATAGTCCCTTGCTCATAGATGGCCCCCTGTCTCCCATCGATTGGGCTCCTGGAGCTCCACCTGGTGCCCAGCCATGGATCTCTGCATCTGTCTCCATCAGTCACTGGATGAGGGCTCCATGGTGGCATTTAGGGTATTCATCCATGTGATCACCGGAGTAGGCCAGTTCAGGCACCCTATCAATTATTTCCAGTGGTCTAAGGTGAGTTCATCCCTGTGGACTCTCCAGGACTTCCCTAGCACTCTGATTCTCCCTACTCCCATGAAAATCCAATTTTAAATAGCCACTAAATCCATCAGTCTACCAAAATGGACACACAAAAATCTACTGTCAAGAAAAAGCAAAAATCAAATTGTTGGCTACTGACATGTAAAATAAATTAACTGCCTTCTCCTCCTAATCTATAAGTTTTACTCATTCAAAACCATCTACAGCAATTCTGATATGTGTAAGACAGAATCTCAGACTTGTTTTGATTTGCATTTTCCTGATGGCTAACGATGTTGAACATTTCTTTGTTTCTCTGACTTGAAATTCTACTGTTGAGAATTCTCTGTTTATATCTGTATCCCATTTTTAATTGGATTATTTGGTTTGTTGATGTCTAGTTTCTAGAGTTCTTTATATGTTTTGGAAGTCAGCCCTCTGTCAGATGTGGCATTGGTGAAGATCTTTTCCCATTCTGTAGTCTGCCCTTTTGTCTTATTAACAGTGTCCTTTGTCTTACAGAAACTTTTCAGTTTCATGAGATACAAATTATTAACTGACCATCTTAGTGCCTACACTATTGGTGTTCTATTCAGGAAGTTGTCTCCTGTGCCAATGTGTTCAAGGCTATTTCCCACTTTCTTATCTATTGGGTTCAGTGTATCTAGATTTATGTTGAGGTCTTTAATCCATTTGCACTTGAGTTATGTACAGATACAGATCTATTTGCATTCTTCTATATCCCAACACCCAGTTATACCAGCACCATTAGTTGAAGATGATTTCTTTTTTCCATTGTATATTTTTGGCTACTTTGCCAAAAATCAAGTGTCCATATGTGTGTGGATTTACTTCTGGGTCTTTGATTAAATTCAATTTATCCACACATCTTTTTTTCATTCCAGCACCATGCTGTTTTTGTTACTATAGCTCTGTAGTAGAGCTTGGAATCAGGGATAGTGATACCTCTAGAAGTTCTTTTATTGTACAGGATTATTTTAGTTATCCTAGGTTTTTTAGTGTTTTTGTATGAAGTTTAGTATTGTTCTTTCAATGTCTGTACAGAAATGTGTTAGAATTTTAGTGGGCATTGCATTGAATCTGTAGATTGCTCTTGGTGTGATGGTTGATTTTACAAAGTTAAAACTACCCATCCATGAGCATGGGAGATCTTTCTATTTTCTGATATCTTCTCCAATTTCTTTCTTCAAAGACTTAAAATTCTTGTCATACATGCCTTTTAGTAGCTTGGTTACAGTTAAACCAAGGTATTTTATACTATTTGTGGCTATTGTAAAGGATGTTGTTTCCCTGATTTCTTTCTCAGCCCGTTTATCATGTGTATATAAGAGGGCTATCATTGTTGTTGTTTTTTAGTTAATCCTGTATCCAGCCACTTCACTAAAGGTGCTTATCAGCTATAGGAGTTCCCTGGTAGAATTTTTGGGCTGCTTATGTATACTATCATATCATCTGCTATTAATGATACTTTGACTTCTTCCTTTCCAATATGTATCCCTTGATCCCCTTCAGTCATCTTATTGCTCTAGCTATAACTTCAGTACTAAATTGAATAGATATGGAGAGAGTAAACAGCCTTTATTGTTCCTTATTTTAGTCTAATTGCTTTGAGTTTCTCTCCATTTAATTTGATGTTGGCTATCTTCTTGCTGTTTATTGCTTTTATTATGTTTAGGTATGTCTCTTGTATCCCTGATTTCTCCACAACTTTTATCATAAAGGGATGTTGGATTTTGTTAAAGGCTTTTTCATCATCAAATAAGATGATCATGTGTTTTCATTTTCTTTCAGTTTGTTTATGTGGTGGCTTACATTGACAGATTTTTGTATATTGAACCTAAGATCAAAAACATAAGTGATAGCTCATGCTGGAAAGGATGTAGAGCATGGGGAACACTCTTCCACTGCAGATGGGAGTGCATACTTGAACAGCAACTTCAGAAATGAATATGGAAGTTTCTAAGAAAATTGGGAATCAATCTACCTCAAGACCCAGCTGTATTACTCTTGGGCATATACCCAAAGGATATTTAATCATACCACAAGGACACTTGCTCAGCTGTGTTAATAGCAGCTTAGTTCCTAATAGCCAGAACCTGGAAACAACCTAAATATCCCTCAAGCAAAGAATGGATAGAGAAAATGTGGTATATTTACACAATGGAGTATTACTCAGATGTTAAAAAAATGTCATCAGGAAATATGAAGGCAAATGTATGGAACTAGAAAATACCATCATGAGTGAGTTAATCCACAATCAGAAAGACAAACATGGTATGTACTCACTCATAGGTGGATATTAGGGTAAAGGAAAACCACAGACCCACAGAGGCTAAGTAAGAAGGAAGGGTCAAGGGGGGATGCTGGGATTTTCCTGGAAGGGGAAATAGAAAAGATTTCGTGGGTGGAGTGGGGACAGATGGGGATGGGAACATGAGAGATCAGGTGGGGGGCATGAGGAGGGAGAGTACTAAAAGAGTTGACTGGAAGGGGGGCAATTGGGGATCAGGTAGAAACCTGGTAGAAGGGAAACTCCCAGGAACCTACAAGGATAACCTCAGCTAAGACTCCTAGAAACATGTAGCCTGAACTGGCCATCTCCTGAGACTAGGCAAGACTTTCAGTGGAGGAATTAGGACACCAACCAAGCTACATAACCTTCAACCTACACTCTGNCCTGCCTATGGATGTACTGGGANAAGGGTAAACAGAGATTGTAGAAATGGCCAGCCAATGACTGGTCTAGCCTGAGGCCCATTCCATGAGAGTGAGCTTACCCATGACACTGCTTGGAGCACCAGGATTCAGAGACTAGATGGCCCAGAGACCTAGGATAGAACCAAACATGACTGGAGAAAAAATATGAATGTAATGATGCCTAATGATATTTTGCTATGCTTATAGATTGGTGCCTAGCCCAATCATCATCAGAGAGGCTTCATCCAGCAACTCATGGAAGCAGATGCAGAGACCCACAGCCAAATATTAAATATTAGGTTGAGCTCAGGGAATCCTGCTGAAGAGAGGGAGGAAAGATTGTGGAGTTAGAGGGATCAAGGACATCACAAGAAAACCCATGGAATCAGCTAACCTGGGCTCATAGGTGCTCACAAACACTGAACTGTGCTAACTAGGGAACCTGCATGGGACTGACCTACACCCTCTGCATATATGTGACAATTGTTTAGCTTAGTCTCCTTGTGAGACTCCTAACAGTGGGAGCAGGAGCTGTCTTTGACTCTTTAGCTGGCTTTTGGGACCCTATGCCTCATACTGGGTTGCCTTGCCCAGCCTTAATACACAGGGAGGTGCTTAGTCTAACTGTAATATGATATGCAATGTTTTGTTGATATCCATGGGAGATCTGACCTTTGTGAATAGAAATGGAGGAGGGGTGGGTTGGGTTGTCAGAAGGGAGGTGGGTTCAGGGGCTAGGAGGAGAACAGGGAGGGAAAATTGAAGTTGGGCTGTAAAATAAATAAAATTTTAAAAATTCTATAAAATATTATATCACTTATGTACAACATCCATCACATATGTGTCAGACATAAAGCGTGGCTATAAAATGTCATTTGGCAAATGTATGACAAGAGAAGCATTTAATTTTTGTGAANTCTCATAGTACCTTTAACATTANTCATGTCCCAATATTGTGTGTCATAATAATCTGTTACAAAGTCCATGCTAAGCAGCTTGAGTCTGGGTGGTTTTAACTGACACAGAGATTAGTGCCAGTGATTTTCATGGCACATATAGTTCCAACTCTAAAATGGCAAACTTGGTGGTATTTTATGGTAATCATAACTCAACATTTCCTTGTCAAAAGTATTACCATCAATAAATATAAAACATTNGAGGCAACTAAAACTGCTTTCTGCCTGTAGAGAAAGTCCAACTGTTATTTGCTTGAATATGTCTGAGCCTTTATTTATCTGTGAATTTGGAGAATCAGGCAAAACAGTTGCTGTCAAGAACAAGCCTGTTGGGTTTTTNACAGGAAACACAGGCTGGCAGGTTCAATAAAAAACAGGAGCTTCCAATTAACTCAGCCTTACTTGGAAAAAGTAATCCTTTGGTCAAGCTTGGAGCAGGAGGAGTGAAATCAGGCATGTGTAGCATAAAAACCAGGATAACTACCCAGNGGAGTTCTTAACTGCAGGTGCTTATTCAAGGTATCCTGGAAGCTTTCAANTAGTCAGATTAGTGCGGCCATAATCGCCAGGGTTTTGACTTAATTGGTGTGAGGTGGGTTTGATGTCCAGTACTTTTCAAACTCCCCAGATACTTGTAATGTATGGGGTAAGTTTAGGAACCANNCACATGAGCCAGAATCTAGCATTCACCAAGACTCATATTAGTTTGCAAAATATGACTTGATGACTTGATATGGTTTCTCAACCAGTAAAACCTTTGGAATGTCGCAGTAATCAAGAATATACTTGCAAATTCAGAGTGGAAGCTGCATAGTGTCAAAACATAGTTAAAATTCCTCTTACTTGACTAATGTGAACATTACAGCATAGTATAATATTTATTAATATTTACAGAAAAGAAGAAAGCAAGTCAGGTAAATAATATCAAGCAAATTGTTAACAACACTTTTTTGTATTTGTTACTTCTATTCTAAATGTGGTTGTTTTAAAAAAGAAAAAAAACACATAACACACAGTGTTCAAAGGTGNTACCAAAGTATGGATAAAAATGTGTGAGAATTGAAAGATTGAAAGAGAACTGCATAAACTCAGTGTCTGCCACCACAACATGGAAAATGGCCCACACCAATCCTTTTTGTTTTGTAGCTGTTATCACGTTAAAAAGAATTATTAAGTAGCTTATATACTCTAGAAGCAGTCACAAAATTATAAGGTCATTTGGTCCTATTTTATGTTTAACATTTTAAGAAAAGATCCTCTCTCTCTGCTGGAATGGGAGTTAGAAACATGTTCACTTTCTGTAAGGTAAAGAATAACACCATGAACTAAGGCACAAAACAAGCAGGTATGTTTTCTTACACACTACGTGGAATTGAAAATGTGGGTCCTTAAGGTAGTTATGGTGCCTAATCTGCTGGCCTGAGTTGGGAAGAATATCCTGATTTATCCAATTGCATGCAGTGTAGTCACAACATTCTCACAAGTGAGGAAAGGAAAGAGGCACAAACTCAGAACAATGCTGCTGTGTGAATGATCCAATAGATCATCTCTGGCTTTGGAGATTTGAAGATTGTGATCTTGGGCAGAAGTTCAGAAGGCTTTAGAAACTGCAAAGGCAAGGAAATTGCTACTCTCTGTCAGCCACCAGAAGGGAACACAATCCTTCAGGCACCTTGAACTTCTGACCTCCAGGACAGCCAGACAATGAACGTATGCAGGTATTTGTTACAGGAACTAGTAGACATTAACACTATGTGCTTGAATTTAGTTTTAAATATCTTGACACAATCTTAGACCACATTTGAGCTTTAGCAATTTATAGCCTCAAGTTTTTGTCAATCTGCCTAATTCTGGGTCTGGCCAACCCAGTCCCCATTTGANCATTTCTTCCAGGGTTTCTCAATCTTTGTCTTTAACTTTTCTATTGAGTTTCATTTATTTCTTTCCTTGTCTGGAAATTATAAGTTTCTACCTGTAACTGTAAAAAATGCCCCTTTCAAACAGACCTAACCCCAAATATACACTAGAGTAGCCATACAGCCAGTTACCTAATCTGTTCCAACTTCCCAAGAGAGCTGTTAATAAGAACTAGGAGTAAATTTTAGAAATTAATGCAGGTTGTAATTTGTCAACAAAGCATTGAAGAGATGGTAGACCTGAGACTTTTTAGTTTCATTCTATATTACACGGAAGAGGTATAGGGGAAAATGGGCTGACTAAGGAAACCCATCCTGGCCTTGGAGCTCTGACCAGGGAAAGAAACAGTCTGGGTTTGGGACCTGAGCCAGAAAAATGAACACTTTATCCCCAAACCCAGAACTAAGGAAACATACTCTGGCTCTGAAACTAGTACCATAGTAACACTCTTGGTCCCTGGAGTCAGAGTCAGTGAAAGAAAGATATGTGCCCTGGCCTTACAATTAGTGACCAAAAACTAAGTAAGGCCAGTGAAAGAAACACAGTTAGGCTCATATCAGGGCCCTCTCTGTGATGGCCAACTGACTTGTAAAACTGACCAATCACAGAGCAGGAAAGTGGCACCCTGACCTTAAAGTTCTGACCAGGGAAAGAAACACAGCCTGGGTTTGGGAACTGGGCCAGAGAAATAATCACTTTATTCCCAAACCCAGAACTAAGAAAACATGCCCTGACTCTGAAACTAGTACCAAAATAACACTCTTGGTCCCTAGAATCAGAGTCGGTGAAAGATATGTGCCCTGGCCTTAGAATTAGTGACCAAAAGCCAAAAAAGGCCAGTGAAAGAAACACAGTTTGGCCCTCACATCAGGGCCATCTTTGCCCCTAGCCCACAGAACTGACCAATCCCAGGGCAGGGAAAAAAACTAGC
>LZPO01068410.1:0-10683 GCA_001675575.1 Neotoma lepida
TTCACCATCATAAACAAAGTACTTGTTAATGTTGGCATTTGTAGTTAACAAAATATATGGTTGAATCTTTAGAGCCTGATCATCTAATTCTTCATTTTCAACTTGGGGATACTGAGCTGATTATTATTTANAAACTTTAATAATATCTTATTTATATAAAAAAGATATGAGTAAGCAAAATAGGAAAAATAACATTGATCACAGAGTTGTAAGATTTAAATCAGCTCACCGGTAAAGTGCTGAACACATGACCATGACTTATCAAGTGAAGAATAAAAGGGCTTGAGAGCTCCAGAGGGAATTGCAGAATTTATGATGGGCTGCCAAACAGTTCTACATCTTTCTTCTCTGTACTCTGCTCACATCATGTGATTTCCCAATGCTCTGATAACATGACCTCTTTTGTTTTTGGATTGTGGCAAGTATAGTCTGTCAAGTGATTTGAGAAGCACTTGCTGGTTGGGTTTGTTCCCTCAGAGTCTCTCTCCTCACTATGGACAAGTCTGGAAAACAAAGAACACATTATATAAAACCAATTGCCCCAAAGCTGAAATGGACATCATTTTATTTGGGCTGATCTGCCACCCACCAGCTTTCAGACAGATGGATTAACTGAACCATGATCTTTGAGTTGCCTATTCAAGGCACAGTTGACTCAACACTCATTAAACATTAACATCTTGGGTTATATCACTCATTGGAAGTTTTGGAGTTGTTTTTGTTTTCTTTTGCTGTTATTTCATTGGTAGCCATATACACATCTTCTCAGTTTGATTTTTTATGCTTGTGTTTATTTAAGATAGAATCTAAGTATCTCAATGATTATTTTTTATAGGAGAGTAATAGTCAAATGCTTATGCTTAGAATGTCTTATTGTGTTTCTTCAGAGGAATCCAACATAAATTTAAATATTAAAAGAAGATGATAATCTGTCTGTTCTTATTTTCAGAATAAGGCTGAAAATGCAGACTGTAATACTCTTCAGTGAATTTCCAACTGTAATAAAAAACTTTTCAAACAGGTTTAGATAGAAGGCACAAGAGAAAATTAGGAAATTAGAGTTTTACTATTTATAAATTTTAAGCCATTATCAATACAAAATAGCTGAAGATGATCCAAAAACTATATAAGAAACACCATGAAATTTATTAGCAATTATGTTAAAATAATACTAAGACAGAAATTGACTACCAAATCATCACTCCAAACATCCAAATGAATAATCTAAAAATTTGTCATCATTTACACATATGTATAACTTATACAGACAGATGGTAACAGACAAATGTTAACGTCAGCTCTAGGTATCTGAAAACTAAGCTATTATTGAATGTACAACCAGTTTTTCTGTCTGAATTTATGGATCTTGAGTAAGGAGAAACATTTGACTTAAAAAAAATAACAATGGCATTCAATATAAATCTTAAGGTGGTGGAATAAAACATAAAAGGGTAAAATGAAGACTTTAAGCACAATGAATTTAGGAAGCAAAGTGAGAAAGAGCAGCATGGGAATTGAGATGAGTTATAATTTTAAGAACATGTTACAAAAACAATTGATACTGCNATCAGGCTATGCAATATGAGGGGAAGCCAATTTACAGATATGTCATTACCATGTTAATCAATCAGGGCACTGGATTCACCATGACCAATCATATTAAAATATGAAAAATATGACTCAATTTGATAGCAATAAAAGGAATTCACAGGGGAAGCATATGAAGAAGAACGAGAGGGCAATATACTGCCAAGGAAGAGTACAGCCTGTCACTTTAGGGTAGAAGATGGCTCATCANCATTCAGTGGTACACACAATACTATTGAAGATCAAAGAAAACAGAGTGTTAAGATGATGCTGTAACCTGGAGGTCATTTGTTCCTCCAAAATATCAATTTGAAGAATTCAGTCCTCAGTGTTAAGGTGTTACAGGAAGAACTTTTAAGGGAAATTAAGGGTCCAGGGAGCATGCTCCTTACCAAGACCATGTTTCTTCTTAGTTTTAGTAAGAGGATTGCCCTAAAAGCCTGAATTTGGACCAGTCTACTTCTGGACACAATTCTATCATTGCTCTTTCACAATGTAACCATAGTCACGGAGGTCTCTCCCTCAAATGAGAAGAGGTCAATGGAATTGAACACCTAAAACTGAGCTAAGTTTACTGTTTCTTCACAGCTCCCCTGCCTCAGATGTTTCAATATAATAATAAAAAGATGATTGAAACAATTACTAACGATCTTTTCCCTTCAGAGTTGTAAAAGAATGAGACTACATAATGCTAAGGAAAAATGGTATAGATAGAGACTCAAGCATGGTGGATAAACCATTGTGTCTGTTGTAAAATGGAAATGAAGCAATACATGAAGTTTAGAGTTCATAGAGAGATGGTAGTTGAAATATAAAGGAAATTAATGTTGAGCAGATGCAGCTTGTCTAGGGAGATTGACATGAATGTGTATGGAAACNAAAGGGAGGGAACAGTTATTAGGAAAGGTATGTAGCGAAGGAGGGGAAGGATTCAGGGGAAGAGATAGGCCTGAATACAGAATGCAGAGAAAAACACAAGTTTTGTTGTTAGCACTAGGGGAGCAAGAGTCAGTTCAGATAATTATGAATGCTTGTGACACCTCATTTAAGTTTGAAACATAAATATTCACAGCTGTAATTTTCAAAATATTGTGGAGTCATTATGTTAAATTAAATTATTATTGCTTATTTAAATAGTTGATTATTGTAGACAATGAATAGGAACACCTTAAAACTTATATGTTATAGACATTTCATTGAAAGGTAATTTAAATTAAAAAAATGTATGAGACAAAAGCATAATCATATAAACAGAAAACAAAACTTAATTGAAGAGTCAGGAAGTAATTATCTGCTCCCTAATTATCATAACAAAATATGCATTTTATATTATAAAATACATTTATAGATAGAATTTTTCACATGTGTTGCATATGCATATATATTTACTTCTACTGTATATAACATGAATCTATAAAAAGTTATAAACTATGGATGACACAAAAGATACCATAACAAAATATAATTCATTTTGCCTTGTAGATGACAGAAATAAAAATATGGAAAGCATACATTAAATAAAAACTAGAGTTATTTTTCCCAAGTTGGAAAAAATTAGCTTTTATTTAGAGAACAGAGTCCTGTAGAAGTGCTCGTAAGTACTAAAAAAGTTACTTTCTTTCAAGTGAAATGTTTCCAAACCAGAATATAAGAACAACTATTTAAGGAAAATGGCAAATATCNCAATGTTTGCAAACACAAACTGCTCTCCTAATAGTACAGAATGTTTTCCTTTTAGCTCATACTAACACAATAATTAAAGAATCCTGAAGAGTTATGTTTAGACAAATCTACGAGTTTTTGAACTCACAGCACAAATGAGCCCATATAGGTTTGTTTTTCAGAGAGCATACTCATTAGTTTGGTTTCAAACTTTTATCCAGAACTACAAAATTTCAGGTAATCAGAAAGAAGGCATAAACAACCATCTAAAAGCTGTTCTTAATGATTTGTGTTTGCATACTGAGTTTCTGGGTGGTCTGTTTGTTGGTCAATCACATTGCTTTCTATACTAGAGATTCCTTTTATTTATTTGTGGCCTCCTATTCATATGACCTGAAGGTCACATAGGATTCAAAGAGAAGTTTCTTTAGAGATATATTAAGAGAAATAAAGAGCTAAAGGACGTGTAAGTTCTTTGTCAATGAACTAGAACTAAATTAGGTATTGTTCTAGAGAGAATATTCAATGGAAATGCTTTTCTAGCATCATCTTTCCTTCATTTGTTCCTGTTGGTGATTCATAAAATAAGGCTAGCCATCTTTAACTGTCAACTGGACATAGCCTAGAGAAATCAGAGAACAAACTNGCTACTGAGGGTTTGCAGAGATCAAATTGGCCCGAAGGCATATCTGTNGGGGTTAACTTGATTGTTAATTGATGTAGGGCCAAGAATAGGGCCCAGCCTGCTGTTGGCAGTATCATCCCTAGGTGGCATAAAAAAGCTAGCTAAGCATTGACCTAGGAGTGAGCCAGCAAGCAGTCTGTGTTCCATCACAGTTTTTACCTCAAATAGAAAGAAGCCTTCTTGAGTTTCTCCTTTGATTCCCTCAAGAGTGAAATGGGACCTGTAAGCTGAAATCAACACTTTCCTCCCTACCTTTATTTGGACCTTTTTTTNCAGAAAAAAAGCCAGAATGAATCTAAGGCAGATACCAATGCTTTCCAACAGAGGAAGTGAACGTCTTAGGGAAAATGAAAGAGGCATATTTTACTAAACAACCATTAGAAAGGAAAGAGAAGGAGAAGTGACCACACAGATGGGTGAGAATACATACTGAGCCCAATGTCAGCTCACTCAAATAATCATCAATGCAGGGTGGCCTCTGCTGTGCTTTGAAAACAAAATATCCACCAAAGGTACATGTGTTGATAGATATAGTCTGCAATAATCATAACCAAAGGTACATGTGTTGATAGATACAGTCTGCAATAATCATAACCAAAGGTACATGTGTTGATAGATACAGTCTGCAATAATCATAACCAAAGGTACATGTGTTGATGGATATAGTCTGCAATATTGACATTTGGGAACTGAGTGTGTCATGAGGGCTCTCAAGTAATCAAAGTAATCGATCTATTGGTGCATTGATATTGTAACAAAATATTGGAAAGTGGTGGGAACCAGCAATGTATCATTGCAGGCTTGTCTTTATAGTCTGTATCTTCTCCCCAGACTTTTCTTCTCACTTTCTCTCTGCTTCATGCTGAATCAGGATGAACAGCCTTGATATATAACCTTCTCTCAACTGTAATGTTGAAACTTTCCTTGGAACTAAAGTCACATGGACAAAAGAACACGGACTGAAACCTGTACAACCATGAGCCAGGGTTAATCTTTCCTACTTCAAGNTGTCTTCTCCCAGATATTTGTCTTGATGACNGAAAGCTGCCTCACACAGTCTCTCAAGAAGACGCTGCAAAGTCTTGTCATGTAGAGTTGAGCCTTGGTCAGTAAATATGAGCCCAAGGCTGGGAATTATAAGTGCCCAATGTACTGGCAAGATAATAAGTCCTATAACTCCAGGAAATCACTTCAATAGATCATGAGGCCAAAGTAGGCAGGGTTTCCAAAATGATGTTCTTGTGTTCATTTCATGCTTCAGACAGGCACTGCTTTCTAGGCAGCCNCTGGGTTTAGAAGACAGCAATAGAGAATGGCTGTTAATGTGACCATACGGGTCTGGCCCTGCTGCCACTTATTCATGTAACTGTATTCTCAATCAGGCTCACAACTGTGATCCCCATTGCATGTGTGATCATAGGAGGACTCCAGGCAAATTGGATGGAACGGAAAAAAAGGTTTTTCTTTTACATTCAATTTGCTGAGGTTAGAGAGACCCAATCATTGTATCTTTCATGATGTGTTAAAAGGATTTGCGGTACAAGGGCTATTGTGGCAGATGTCATACAGTATTCATAAGGCACCGTATTGGGAGATTCAGAGAACTAGAAGTCCCACCACTTTCCTTGATCTCCTATGTCTCATCCCATCCATGTCAAGAGTCCTTGTTCTTGGGTCTCTTCCTCATGGGAAAACACAAAAGGCAATGCATAACCCGTTATTCACATAATAAGTTGTAGTCTCGGTTTTTGTCTGTGAAAATGAATAGCTATCTTTGGAGCCAGTTTTAGAAGTCATAGGTTCCAGGCCTTGTTGTTACTTACTATCTGAAGTTGGGTAAGTCATTTAACCTCTCTGAGCTCCAGTTATCACATCTATGAAATTGAAATAATAATAGCTAACTCACAGGGTGTTATGGGTCAAATGCAGTACTGCAAGTGAGCAGGGTTTGCACACTGCAAAGTAAAATGTATTAGGGACCACAGCTGCTCTTGTCCGCTGCACCAGGTATGTAAAACAGAAATTATTTTTATCATTTCCTTTAAGTAAGGCCAAACAGAGTTTGCCATGGAGACATGGTTTGTACTTGGGTTTTCAGAAGGATAGACAAGCAATTACTTCAGGACTTAACTGGCTCCATTTTATTCTTTAAAGAATACACCCACTACACACACACACACACACACACACACACACACACACACACACACACATACTCACACTCATGATCATGCGTGCATGTGTATATACAGGGAGACCAAGATTATTGACTTCTTAATGTCCAATGGGATTAATTCATTTTGAATTGAGGAAGATGAAAATCTTAAACTTCCAATTTCAATATCATGTTGTGTCTAGTCTAAGTGTAGGACTGAAACTTGAGGTCAATGTTAGGCATCTTACATGAATTCCTTGAATTTTTATTTTTTGCCATAAGGAAAAAAAGTAAATGAATATTCATGAACACTATGCTTACACTCCCAAAAGGATCATCCTTATTTTGATGACAATCTAACTATGACTACAGAGATTCTGTTCCCTTTCAGTGAAGAATTTTGCCACATCCAGTTCCATTACTGGGAAAGTGAATCACATAATAAATTTGTGAGTAAAGAAAAAGGGAAAAAGAGTGGGGAGGGGGGAAAGAGGGAGGAAGGAAGAGAGAGGAAGCAATGTGGGAGAATTTATATGTAACCCATACCATAAAGTGAAACTCAATCCTTTAGAGGCTGGAAATATCAAGCATGAAATGGAAAGGAGAAGAACAGTCAGAGGAACTTGAAAGGTTTCATTTGTGACAATGATTTGCCATAGTCACTAAGTATAAGAAGAATGTGAAAGCAGGAACTAAGTTGCTGTCATAAATGATAATGGACAAGAAGCAACCATAGAGTGTTATGAGATGCATAAGCACATGGCTTATATACATTTTAAACTATGGTTGTATTTGTGCAAGTACAAAGTTGTCATGTTATATGATTCCCAGCACAGTGACACTTTAATGTTTCAAGGAAAATCATCCAGGGATAACAGCAGAAACATCTTACAGTAGAGGATGCTCCGTAATTTTCCAAGTTATTTATAATTAGTCAAATTTAGTGATTAGTCACCATGCCTAATATTTCCTAGAAGTTTATTTTCTTACATTCTCTGATAACACACTAAAGTGATCTCAAATTATAAACCAATAAAATACAAAGCATTACCCAAACTAACAGTAAATTAAACTGTACTCTGCTTTCTGTGTAAAAATGTGTTCCATTATATATGTGCAGAAAGTTTGCTTTGTATACAGTGGTTAAACAAGATTAATTATTCTTTCTGCAAAGTCTAGAATCCTGATATATTGCATAAAATATTGACTTTATTACACTATTAATGCCAATACTTTTAAATTTCTTCTTACTATGTACAAAATACTGTCCATCTAATTTTTTGAAGTCTTTTCGTTAACTATTAATGGTCTCTTATTGAGTATAGACCAGGTCTTAATCCCAAGACAATAGTATCAATGAAAACAATTTAAATGAAAAAGTACTATATATAAAATAGTTCTTTAATATATTTGTTTCTCTTTATTTTCCAGCTTATTTGAAAGTTCAGTCATACTATAATTGAGTCAACAAAATTATTTTTTAATTCTAAAACATAGGTTTACTGGTACAAAAATATTCAATTTATTTTTGCAGCCAAATGAAAAATTGTTATCCACTACTAGAGACAAGAGGCAAACATGAGAAATAATTACTATACCATTTGAAAAGTATATTTCAGCTAATGAAGAATTGATACTACAATACTTATATTTCTTGGACAATATTTGGGCAGATTATAAATAAGCCGAGAATAAGCTGGTAGTGATTTCTGTCAACATCGTGTGCTTCACATTTAATTTCAAGAAAATAATGACTGTCCTTTAGACTAAATATTCAGTATCCTGAAAACATGGAAAGGACTAAGAGCTAGAAAAACCTGCATTTCATGTTAGAACCTGATCTGAGCTGTCTCCTGCTTAAAAGAAAGTAAATTACAGAAAAATTTGTGTGATAAACCAAGAATATTGACCTTCTAATGACTTTGAGACAGAATTCTGGAAGACAAACTTCACCTTGACTCTGATTTAAGGCTTCTTTTGGAACTGTGCCTTGATTTTACTGGCGTATAAAAGCTCACATCATCATTTCTAAATAGAGTTTCCACCGTAATGGGTTATTAATATTGCCAGTGCTGTTGACGGAGAATCTGAATGGGCGTGAGTGCACTGTAAATTTAACACTAAGCATTAGCTGACTGTCACTGAAAGCTGTTGCATGTGAGGGAAGTCCTCCTCCATGTTCTGAGACACTTCTGACTTTGTTGCTATCGTCTTTTTGGCCTTTTCCACCAAAAGGCTTTTTAAATTTATGTGATAAGAAGGAAATGACTGAAATAAGAAGGAAACTGACCATTGCAACAAATGTGGGCTAGAATTAATAAATGTAGGAAGCATGGTTTATATTAAAAACAAAACTTTATAAATTCTATTTTTGTGTGTGACATGAAAAAGACAACCGTAAGATGTAAAACTTCAAGATCTGAGCACGAAATTAATACTAGAATCTTAATCTGGATTATCTCTGGCATTGGCTAAGACCTTACCCTCTAAGGACACTGTTAGTCTCTCTGAAGCTATGTAGACATGTGAAGGACTTTCTGCTCTTTGTGATCAAAGCCTGCTTTGTACAACAACTGAAGCTCAGACATGTGTTGTTTAGGTATTATTAATAAAATTGCTTAATGGGTACTTAATGAAATTTAATAAATAATACTGTGGTGGGTTTTGTACCAATAGCAATCTTTAATTGGGATACTGTAGAAAGAATATTTGGGGAGGAGTAAGGTGAGTCCTGCTGCCTCATGTTGTGGTCTGCTCTTTTAGGAATTTGGGGCTTAGCTGTTTCTTCTCTATTGGATTTCTTCCTCACTCTTTTCGTTTTGCTTTAAACTTTCCCACTTCCAAGAAGTGGTTACAGCATACCCTTCTTACTACCTTTATCCTATTGCCATCAAATTCAAGATACTTAATATCCATCACTTGATTTCATACACTCATGAAGGTTGTCCACACATGAAGATTGTGAGTAATGCTCTTCCCATCCAGACTCTCTGAAATTTAGACATGTAGCACAGTGCTGGGCAGCCTTACACACAAGAAGATCCCCAGGTTGAATCCTATCCCACTCTCATCCTCTCCAATGTAGGTGGAGGGGGAAGGGAACAAGTAAAAGCTATGGCTCTCATGTTTCCTAGCTTTCTACATTCCCCACTTCCCAAAGTAATTTTCCATGCTCTTCTCAAATATTTCTGATAATTACTTGTTTTATTGTTGGCCTTGGCCATTCTTCTCTTCCATGAGATAATTACTCATAGCAATTTTTCCCACATGCTTTGGCTATTTCAAGACCTCTCTCTGGGTCAAACTTGGCTTCTGCTGCTTCTGTCTCCACCTCAGGAGCATTGCTGGCCCATTGTGCATCTCACACATTAGTGCCTTCCCTGGGCTATTTTTGGTCTAACCCTCACATATCCCTTGTTTCATGTTCTTTATCGTGACCCTAAGTCAGCCACCTATTGGCCCAGCTTCTATCAGAGGAGATGAAGTAGAAAAACAAACTTTGTCCAGTAGCAACTTTAAAATAGTCCACAGTGCTTGCCACCACTGTTTCTGTTGTTGCTGAAATACTATCACACCAGACACACCAAACACACAAGACTGTTCTGCATTTTGCTTTCCTATCAAATTTGTCTTTGCGTTTATTTCCTGAAGATATTCAGGAGGCTGACTGACTTAGAACTTAAATATCAATCTTTCTCTTTTTTCTAGTTTAAATTTCTTGTGTTACTGTTGGACATCCTGTCATGTGTTCCCAGGCTGCTAACTTCTTCCTGAATTAAAAAAAAATGTCTGCATCTAACACCAAATATGACACCTTTGTCATGAACCTCTTTATGAAATTCTGTTTATATCCTTTTCCTTTTTTTCTCTCCTCCATGAGCATTTCCGAAGTTTAATATTAGCCTGATAAAATTTCATGATTTGTCGTTAGCAGCAAGAAGTACTTTGGAGATATGGCATTGTATCTTTGTTCTCTGAGTGTGATTTGGATATCACATTGGTTTTAACCTTACTCGGCCAGATGAGGATTTTTAAAATCATGGTACAATCTCTTCGTTTCCTTGAACAGTTGACTCTCTTAAAGTATTATTTTATTGATGATTAATGCATTATTTTCAGTTATAACTTCCCTACTTCTATATAAGATAAAATAGACTATAATGGCATTTATATAGTTTGCCTAGAGCTGTAAAATGCTTATTTAGCTTGTCATGTCTTAAAATGTGTTCTATTAATAAATAATATAATTATATCATAATAAGAATTATCTTAGTTAATGTGGTAAAAATTTTATTCTCTCAGTCTATTTTTATGTTATAATCAATAATTATAGTTTGTATGAAAAAGCAAAGAAAGACAACTTATCATTTCAAACAGAAAACAATAAAGAAGAAATAAAGAAATTAAAGACTTCCTACAATTCAATGAAAACGAAAGTACAACATACCCAAACCTATGGAACACAATGAAAGCAGTGTTGAGAGGAAAATTCATAGCACTAAATGCCCACATAAAGAAGATGGAGAAATCTTACACTAGCGAATTAACAGCACACCTGAAAGGTCTAGAACAAAAAGAAGCAAATTCACCCAGG
>LZPO01068412.1:0-10664 GCA_001675575.1 Neotoma lepida
ACAGGCTTATAATCGCAGATACTCATATTTTTGCTATATGGTTAACACCAATGAAAATTTAGAGTCCTTGTTAACTTAATTACCTATGTGTACATATTCCTAAAACCCACCTCACTTCAGAGCAATTATTCATGGTCTCTAAAATCTGTACACCAAACTACATTATAATTGTCATTTTAATCTAACTAAATGCAGTCCTTGATAAAAAGTTATTTCACTCTTACAAGAAAATAGATCTCAGAAAAAGAAACATAAATTCAACTACATTCAGCTTCAAGTTTCACTGTCAATAATGAATAAAAATTCTCTAATCTACCTAAATCTACTGTATTTCAATAAACTACCTGTTTGTCTTCTTATACCTCTGTCCTGTCCTTAACTAATTTATTAGAATTACACCAACTTCACTATACCAATTATTTTAAGGGAAATGACATTAGCAACATTTAGTCTTTAACATCTCAAATAGGAAATCCCCATTAGTATGATAAATAATGTATTTGGCAGGGAATTGGCAAGCCATCTTAATCAGAAAACTTTCTGGCTGACAATCACAGAAAATTGAGACCACAAAGCATATCTTAAATGTTTCAGCACTTGGATTTTCCTAAATACTTCTTTTAAGTCCTTTCTGAACAACTTGCACAGAGATCAAAACATGCTCATTTCACCATTGCTAGCCAGCATCATAAAAGAGAATTTTAATAGCAAGAGGATAAATTTACTAACTTAGAAACAACAAAAAAAATGTTTCATGGCTTTATTGAAAAGAATCAATGAGATAAAAGATTTTTCTTGTTTGCAAAATGAAGTGATTGAACTAAGTGATAGTGAAGATGTATCTCGCTGAAAACTAAAAATTCTGATTTTCTTTTAGAATAAATAGTACATATTTCTTCTCAAACTAGAAAGTAATGTCACATATTTTTGCCATATCAATATTTTACTTTATATTTATTAACATATTATTTGTGGAATTGATTAGAACAGATTTCAGCTCATTTTTACCTCTCTGATTAGAAATATCAAAACTTCCTCATTGCTCCATCTAAGCAAAAACAAGCAGCCAACTTGAAGGATATTCTGCCAGCCCTACTATTCTCTCCTTTGTTTCCTGCTCCACTCCAAGTTTATTAAAAACATACATATTCCAGCCAGGGAAGCAAGGTGACTAACCCCAGATCTTCACCTCTCTCTCTTCTCTAAATCCAACCCCCCAGCCTCTGGGAAATATAGCCAACCACCTGCTGCAGCCATCCCTCCCTCCTGACCCACATCTCCAATGGATCACAGAGATCTTTTCTTCCAACCTTTCTTTTCACCACTCATCACATTTCCACAGCCCCCAACATCAGTACACATTCCCTGAAAACTTATAGGCCACTCCAGCCAGAAAGAAGTAGGCTAACCACCAGGTATTCATCTCCCCCNCTTCTTCTCAAAATGCAATCCCTCAATATCACCCCCTGATGGGGATGTCTCTCTGTACGCTGTGAATATGTGTTGCTCTGATTGGTTGATAAATAAAATGCTGATTGGCCAATAGCCAGGCAGGAAGTATAGGCGGAATAAGCAGACAACGAGAATTCTGGGAAGAGGAAAGCTGAGTGAGGAGACACCAGCTGCTGCGGAAAGAAAAACATGCCAGTAGACCCTGGTAAAGCCATGGAACACGTGGCAAAACATAGATTAATAGAAATGGGTTAATTTAAGTATAAGAGCTAGTCAGTAATAAGCCTTAGCTAATGGCCAAGCAGTTATAATTAATATAAGCCTCTGAGTAATTATTTTATAAGTGGCTAGGGGCCCGTGGGTCCTGGTGGGACCCAGACAAAACATTCTCCTACACCCCCATTTTGTAGCAGACCACCTCCTGTGGCCTCCCCTCCTCTCTGCTCCCATCTCCAGTGGATCACACAGTTCTCCTCCAACCTCTGGACTCATCTTCTAATCCCAGCCCCCGTTCCCAGGGGACTAAGTAGATCCTTTCCCCGCTCCTGTGAACTCCCTCAGCACACCATTCCTAACCCGTCCCCTTTCAAAAGTATCAGCTCCCAATACCTAGAAACACATTTTACCTGGAACTCCCAGTGGCCACACCTAGCAGGATCCCAGAAGAATTCATCCATTGCTAGTGGGACTGCAAGCTTGTACAGCCACTATGGAAACCAGTGTGGTAGTTCCTCAGGAAAATGAGCATTAATCTACCTCAAGACCCAGATATAACACTCGTGTTCATATACCCAAAGGATGCTTCATCCTACCACTGAGATACTTGTTCTACCATGTTTGTTGCTGCTTTATTCTTAATAGCCAGAAATTAAAACAACNTAGATGTTCCTCAACAGATGAATTGTTAAAGAAAATGTGGTAATGGACTACTGCTCAGCTATTAACAATAAAGTCATGATATTTGCAGGTAAAGGGGTGGAGCTAGAAAAAAGTCACCCTGAGTGTGATTTTTTGATCCAAGACAAATATGGTGTGTATTCACTTATATGTGGGTATGAGCTGTTAAATCTGTGATAACCAAGCTGTAGAACCACAGAGGTTAGATTAGAGTAAAGGACTGGGTGATCAGACAGATCTCCCTAGGAAAGGGAAATAGGATTGTTATGGATTACGGATGGATGGGGTAGGGAGTAGAGTGAGGGGATCAAGTGGGGAGAGAAAGGGAACAAAGAGAAAGTGGGGAAATACAGGGACAGACAACTAAAATTAAGGGCAATTTGAGGGGTAGTATGGAAACTTACTTTAGGAGAAGCTTCCTAAAATATGTACCTAGATGAAGGTGATCTAAATGAAATCACCAAATAATTGGTTCCAACTGGCCATCTCTCCTCACCAAATAAAGCTTGCAGTAACAGAATTGGATTACATCTAATTGAGTTGTTGGCAAAAGGAGTCCCATGGGAACCCCAAAATGACCAAGGCTGTTGCCAAGACTATTGGTTGTACTCCACAGACTGTTGGCAAGGCCCCATTGCTGAAGACAACACCAACACAACTCTTTGAACATGGAGAAGTTGAGTTGGTGCTTACGTAGAGCCTTCAACCCTACATTCCAACATTTATGGTACAGAAAAGTCCTCTGCATGGTGCTCAAGGAGAAAAGTAAACTTCACCAACTTCACCACAAGCTCTTTGATCTAGAGTGATGTCCTGTCTGCAAGATACACTAGTGCAATGGTGCCACAAAGCTTTAGGAAGTAACCAACCAATATCTGATTTGCCTTAAAGCCCACTCTACAAGATGGAACCAATAGCTGACACTGCTTCAATGACAGAGAACTTGAAAATAGACAGCCCAGGGATCTAGGGTAAAACCAAACACTACTAAAAGAATGAATGTAATGATAAAATGCCCCTAGCAATAATTCTGCTATACTCATAGATCACTGCCTTGCTGAGCCAACATCAGGAAAGCTTCCTTCTGCAACACATGGGAACAACACAGAGATCCACAGTCAGACAATATACAGAGAATGAGAGTCCTTGGAACTCTCAGCCATAAATGGGATGTCTCCATCAAATCCCTCCCCTCAGGGCATAGGGAAGCCTGTGGAAGAGGAGGGAGGACAAAGTGAGAGAGCAGAGGAGATGGAGAACACCAAGGAAACAAGGCCTCTAAGTAAACAGGATCCATGCACATAAGAATGCACAGAGACTGAGACAGCATGCACAGGGCCTGCGTGGGTCTGCACCAGATGGGGTCCTAGAGCTGAAAGGAGAAGTGGACACCAAGCCTCATCTCTAATCTAGAAGCTGTCTGTAATTGATAACCACTTTCAAATGAAAATTTACTTTTCTCCAAAGGAGCCTCGCTGGGGAAACAAACTACTCTTAAATGTAGGCTGCATGTCCAGCAGTAGATGGCCAACAGAAAATGAACTCAACAGCATCTTTGGAGGTCTTTTGTCTCATAATGTTGTATCATGGCTTTTAAAAGTAAATTTTATTTGTTTTTATTTTATTTATGTATTTGTTACTCTTTTTCTACCCGACATATCCTATGTGTATATTATGACTTCCAATTTAATATTTTCATGGGATTCCTGACTGTGTGACTGAGTGGGTCTCTGATTTTTGTGGCTTTTCTTGGGCTCCTTTTCTTCTGTTTGTTTGCCTTGTCCTATTCTGATGTGGTGGTGTTTTTATTTTATTTTATTTTATTTTATTAATATTCCTTAGAGTCTGTTTGTTTTCTAGTGAGAGACAGAAAGGGAGTGGATCCAGATGGGAGGGGATGTGGAGAGGAACTGGGAGAAGTCGAGGGAGAATAAGTGTAATCAGGAGATATTATATGAGAAAAAAATATTTTTAATCAAATGAGAAAATATACATATATCACATACAAACATACACTGTCATATTAACTGTGGACATAATTTTTGGGTCTATTGAGGGCAAATAGCCAATGTCTTTAATGAACCATGGAGTAAACATAACTCTTTAAAAATGTATTTCAAGCAGCTCTTCATAGTGCAGCTACAGTTTATGCCTTATGAAGTCACTTTTCTCAGACCCTTATTCATACTCCTTTATGCTAAAAATAACTATTAAAATAAAACAAAGGGACTGGGGATATCATCCAGTGATAGAATACTGAGCTAATATATGTGAGGCCCTGGAAATGATCCTCAGCACTGAAAAATATCAAACAAAGGGTACTTCTGTGTAAGTAAAAGATTCTGAGATTGTTTACAGTTGGGTTCANGTTGTACCCTGCCTCTTGGGCCATCAGAACCTCATGCACTATAGATACATCAGTGCTGACAAAAGATGTAATGACAGGTTTATGGGAAATCCCAGTGGGAAAATCATGCCATAAAACCCGTTATACTGGAACAAGGTCACAAAATTTGCAATGGTGAGCAGATGTCTTTTAAATATTACAACTTTTATCATATTACCCAGCTNTGGTACAATTTATTAGGCAGACTATGGGACAACATGTGACCATAAAGTGACAATTTCCCATTTGAGTTGAATCCTTCATATCAACAATCTCAGAAAGCTGAGACCTCATGTCACCACCATCGCAATAACACTTTTTCCTTGCCTCACTCCTATGGCTCAAAAAAGACATCGCAAAGGACCAGGTTATGGAAGACACAAATGCCAACCTTGGTTGACACGCAGACCAGATCACTATATGAGCTGATCATCTCATTACATGGGTGAGAGCAACCATAGACTAACTCAGGAAAATATCAAAATTGGAAGTTTTTGCTGATGTATCTGGGTACCAATTTATACAGTAAAATCTGGTCAGAGATTAGAAGGTATAAGGATTTAAAGGCCCCATCATGGCTTCCCTATGGAGATAGTCCATATCCTCTCAAAACCTGAGCCAAAACAAACTCGTCCTCCATTCAGTTGCTTCTTTCGGGTGTTTGATCATAGCAATATGGGAAATAACTAAGGTAACATAGAAAGGCATATAGTTTATTCCAACAGAAATAAACTTTGGAGTGGATTTGTCTTTCNGGTCCACAGTATCTCAGTCAGCATCACCATGCAAGAATCTGTCCCTTATTCACAAGATCCCACAGAGCAGAGTAGGAATAGGGAGTAAGTCCATGACAAAAAGATGCATTAGTCTTGACAAGTTCTGCACCATCCACCAGCTGTGATCTTGATGAGAGGTGCAGTAACCTCATGAAGTCACTAATAAAGCTCAAATTCAGAAANGATTCTTTTCAGTGATGAAACCATATTATCCAGAGTGTAGCATAAATCACAATTTGAATGTTTCTATANTGTGCTACGTTCCCAGTGAGAAAGAGTTGAGAAATATAGGAAGAAATGTCTCTTCATACCATCATTCTCAACATCAGTTGGGGAATTTACACATCTCACTCCCAGACTCTTGGTTCAGCAGTTTTGATTATCCTGGTCCTCAAAGAGGAATACTTCTTCAAGCATATCAAAAGTCCCATTAAGCTATTGTTGCACAAATCCTAAATGGTCTTATAATAAAAACCCAGAGCCAGATATTGCNGTAAATGCTGAAAGATCAGAGACAAAGGAACAAGCCACAGCCACTTCTCACCTCAGCCTCAGATGATCCTGTCTCCATGAATCCTCTGACTGAATGTTCCTGAGTCCTCACCGGAAAAGGCCTAATTCCTGTCTCCTTATATTCCTTTCTCTGCCCAGCCATATCCCTTCCTGTCTCAACCTTCCTAGTGCTGGGATTAAAGGCATGTGACTCCCAAGTACTGGGATTAAAGGTATGTGAGCAGGAATTAAAGCCTGGCTTTGTTTCTTTTTTTTAACTGGATTAATCTCGAGTAGTCCAGCATGGATNTCTGCCTCTGCCTCCTGAGTGCTGGGATTAGAGGTGTGTNACACCACTACCTGAACCTCTATGGCTAATTCTGTGGCTGGCTCTGTCCTCTGATCTTCAGGCAAGCTTTATTTATTAGATTATAAACAATATATCACCACAAGCTATAACCTATGGCTGGCTGTCCTTAGTACTTCATTTTCCTTGTGTGTGGTAGCCAGCAAGAAACATAAGGAATCATCTTGGCAAGGGTACTTGGCCCCAACCCTCAGTAGGAAATAGACTGCTGTTCAATAATTGGAACATGGAGAAAAGTGTATAGAGCCAGGTGTGGGTGCCTCTTGCTACATTCTGAAAATTGTAAATCAAATGAAACATTTTCAACAAGCCCAATCTGAGACATTTATGAAGTCCAAGGACACAAAGCCCTCACTGTCAGGATCTGATTTTTCACTACACAAAGTCACCAAGAGTAGCAGGCAGGCTAAGTGAGGGTAAGGGGAATGGAGACTGGGCAACTCTATATGAAGAGGATGATTAACCCATGTGACTATGAGTCGACCTTCAGCAGCAGGGGCTAGGATTTATTTCAATGTACTTGTTCAAAGTCCCTAAAAATGGTCCTGATGGAATCCTGGAAGTCCTTTCCACGTGCTTAGGAAAGTGTGGATCAAAGCAAAGAGTGTTAGACTACTACGATATGGACAGGCAGTCTCTATATTGTAGTCCTCTGTCCCACTGCAGTGCAAAGAAGGTTTCCCCCAATGCCTGTACAAGTGCCTTCAGTTGCTTCAGGACCTGCATCAATTACAGAAAGCTGCAATTCCCAGGCAGCCCATGTGCAGCAACTGATCTGAGAAAATATAAAAGTCTTTAGCCAACTGAACCCAGAGTAGCTCCACACCTCCCTGACAAGGTGGACAAACCTGACTGATATCTGTCTAACACATCAACCCTCTTGGCCTGTATTATTCTCTTGCCTTTCCTGCAACAATTACTGACTTTCATTCACTGCCTAATAAACATTCTGCACCATCGAATGGTGCTACTCCATTATAGTGTCTAAAAGAACTAATATGGATTATTTCTTGAATATAATCAACTTGGAACAANTTGGAAAAGGTAAGCCAGGAGAGGACCCTAAAGTATACTAACAGATCAGGACATTTTTCATACCTCTAAACAATGAATCTATAAGTGTGTGTCTTAAAATTATTATTGGGTTTGTACTTTTAAAACCACCCTAATTGAAGCAACATGTATATAGTTTTCAAGTATCTTTAATTAACATGTAGGTAAATGCATATAACATATGCATTAAGTTCTAGACATTTCATATATCTTTAAGTTCTAAACATTTCACAGGCAAAAATCATCAAAAAATCAATCTCTGGTCCACATATGGACATGAAGTCTAAACTATGAAATCTCTCCTAAGAAACCAGGCATAGAGGCATATATTTGTATTTGTATATGCTATATAGTAGCATATGCTTGCACTCAAGAGGCTGAAACACGAGGAATACCATATGTTTAAGACCATCGAGGTCTACATAACAACTTTCAATCCAGTATGGGCTACTTGGTGAGATCCTGATTCAAAATGCAAATAAAAACAACAACAAAAAAGGAAAACAACAAGAAATAGTGGAAATAATACTGGCCAGAAAACTGATAATCAAAGGTTCAGGGAGGTTAACAAGGAGGAATTTCAAATAGCTACTGTTCAGATGAACACAAAGACCCAGAGNATTGTCTTTAGAAACCGATCTTTTAAAAAATAATTAGCAAATTATATTTAATATGTTGTTCTCTTTATTGACACTTATAAAATACTTCCTAGGGTCATAATTAATATTAATCATCTTTATTCTGTGTTGGGAAGTTCCAGACAGTAGACTATATAGTCAAAGAGAGTTTACTCTGTTTTTTAAATTTTTTATTTATTATTTGTATATTTTTTGTTTTCATTAAAATGTTCATTTAAAATATAATTATGTTACTTCCCCTTTTCTCCACCAATCCCTCCCATGTTTCCTCTTTTCAACCCTTCCCAGATCCTTCATCATTCCCCCTCAAATTGATGGACTCTTTCCTTTTATTATTCTCAAATATATATATATATATGCATATAAATACAATCTTCTGAGTTCATTTAATGTGGTTGTGTGTATATATGATTTCAATCCTGACCACTTTATATTGGATAATCAATTAGGAGGCTTATCTGTGGGAGAGACTAATTCTCCCTCTCTCAGCAGTCATTCCTTGTCTGTAGTTCTTTGTCTAGTATTGGGACTCTGTGATATGTCTATTGGTGTCATCACTGTTCAGGTCCTGTTACAGGCAACCATATTGTTGAGGTATCATGGGTGTAAATTCCCTATCATTTTTAGAAGATATAATCTCACAGTAGACTTCCTGATCCTCTAGATCTTACGATCTTTCCATCCCCTTTTCCATGGTGTTCCCTGAGCCTTGGGGATAGGGGTTATATTGTATATGTATCTGTTGAGGCTGGGCTCCATGTGATCTCTACATTATGTCTGATCGTAGTTTTCTTTAATGGTCTTCATGTGCTGTAACGAGAAGCTTCTATGATGGCAGGTGATAGCTGCACTTATCTGTGGGTATAGGATAAATTTTAGAATGCAATTAGGAATTATGCTGGTCTACTAGTGGTAGTAGGTTCTCATTAAAGATCCATGACTTCACCAACCCTTGGTAGTTGTCTAAGCTTCTAGTACCAGTCATGATAACTCTCCTATTGATTGAGCCTTAAGTCCAATTAGATAGACATTGGTTACTGCCAAGACATGAGTGCCACTATTGCACCTTTAGGGATTTCTTTTCATGCTGGTCATTGTTATAGTTCACTGATATCACAGCTGCCTAGGACTATTGATTTTTTTCCCTCCCTTGGCAGTTTACTTAGTACTTTCTGGTACTATGAAAGTTAGACCTCAGGAAGAAGGTTTTCAGGATAGATACAGCTTGAATCTTTTGAGTCCTGTGTCTGAAGGTTGTGGTATCTTCAGGAACAGAGGCTTCTGAGAAGCAATCAAGGTCAGTAGCAATAGCTTATATTGTTTGTGGAATCACTTAGACTATCCTGAACAACAGCTCAAATAGAGGTTTCTTATGCTTGGTACTGGAGTTTTGCTAAGTACTCTATGGCCCTTATGAGAAACATTGTAAGCCTAAGTGACATAACTTCATAGATATAGATGTGTAGACATATAGATATTGTGTATAATTTGGGGTAAATATAAAATAATACAATCCCTTGAGGCTTTATTAAACATCCTTATTTTTATTTTTCCCTCCTCCCTCCCTGTCCTTCTGTATTGACCTCCCTCCCTGATTCGAAATTTAAGTCTGCTTTCAAAGGGTTGGGTTTCTACTCCCTGAAAAGCTCTCAATGACAGCATGAATTTCATGGGAAATTGTGGTAAAACTGGCTAATGAAAATCTATAATATCTGCATAATAATTTTCCTGTGGCTAAAACAAAAGCATTTTAGATTTAAGCTAATGTGGCCTCAAATTCATAAGAAGACTGCTGGTGAGCTGGTAAGATTTAGCGATCAATAAGACACAAGAATCAGCTAAACTTGCAGGCACGGCAGCCATGGCAACAACCTTGGCCAAGTCTCCACACAAGCCACTTTAAAATGACTGGGAACCAAGCCAAGAGAAGGAACTCAGAAACAAGGACTTCGTAAATCTTAAGGATAGACGTCTCCCTGCACATGAAAAACAAAGGACAACTTCTAAAGCATTTTCTTTGATTTATTTTCTGATNTCTTTAAATTTAAGAAAGCTACAGTCTGGGGATCTGACCCAGCCTTTCAAAGCAAAGGACAAATAGTTCCTATGGTTCTCAGCATGCAGGTCCATGGACTATCAAACCCACCTGGAGAGACTCTAAATTCTGTGACCTGTTTAGAACAAAGGACAATATTCAAGAACCCCAAGAGCATTTAGACACAGGATAAAGAGCAGTAATTCTGGAGCACTTGAATATAAAACGAAATTCATCAGGAAGTTGAAGGATCTGGAAAGAAGCAGCTGAGGTTGCTAAGATGCCGATCATTGATAGATGCAGAGATCCAAAGAAGTTCTCCTGGGGTGGAGTCTCTTCCATGTGTGGGTAAATGCAAGAGAGTTATTACAATTCTATAAGGTAGGAACAGGAACAAAGCAATCGCTGTGCTGAAAGAGGACCTCTGGAGCAATTCAGCATCGGCACAATCACAAATATGAAATGATGCCAAGCTGCAGTAGAAGTACACCAAATTACATAATAGGGGTGTTGAAGAAACTGAGAATAACCCCAAACACCACTTATCCTTCTATGGTTTGACTGGTTT
>LZPO01068413.1:0-10652 GCA_001675575.1 Neotoma lepida
AAGACTTCATACCTTGACTCAATTTTGGGGAATTTGATTGTATGTATAAACAATTGTACAAATAGTAATGTGCACTGATCTGATGACTTAAAATTTAAAACAGAAATACAGATGTGCAGAATGATTTCTGTAATTTCCATGGATGAATTTGACACATGACTTTATGCCTGGAACATTTTGGGTCTTGGGTCAATTTGGGTTTTACTACTTCAGCAAAGCATTCTCCCAGTATCTAACAAAGGTTTACGTTATCACCCTGAACTGTGAATTTAAATATTGTTTAATTTATTTATTTTTTAAATTTGTTTGTTATACTTGATTTCCTTTCCTTGTTTTCTGTTCTCTTTTGCATTCCTTGTAAAGTTTATTTTACACTTTTATTTTTTTCTTTTAATAATGAAAATTAATTGGAGTTTATAAATTTTGGTTTGGATAAAACTTATGTTGAATGAAAACGTTTTTCATTTAGAATTCTCTCTTCTGTTTCTTTATTAGTTGTAGCTATTACTTGTAAACAAGGATTTGCCTGCTTACAGAAATAATATGCTAATGGAAGAAAATAATCAATTCTTCCCATTCTCATATGAAAAAATACATACTCACATACAGTGAAACACCTTTCCTTAAATAAATGATAAGATTATGTTGGCTGCGCTGCCGCCTGTGGCCATGGTATCTTCTGGCATGGGATGCTGATGGCCACCATGTCTGGGTCCATGGCTCTACTGCAGCTAGGGTCTATCTTGAGGTCTGTGACTCCTGTTACCATTGAAGACCATGAGAGACTCTCCCAGGTCTGGACCACCACCTGGGGCCATTTTGGAGTCTGGGACCACGCTGCTGCTGGATGCATGCTGATCTGGGAGGCCTGCGCTGCTACCCTGGAACATGGTGACATCCAGGCTTAAGCTGCTGCTGCTGGCCATGTCTAGCTTTGTGGTCCTTCCGTAGTTGGGGTCTGTGTTGACGTCCTTTTGCCTGTGTTGCCATAGGGGCTTATGTAAACCATGTGTTGAAGTTTGAGGGCCGTGCTGACCTCGACCCTTGTGGGCCCTGGGATGGTGGACCTCAATGGCTCTGGCTCAGGCACAGGAGGGCTGGTTCCGCCCCCAAATATGATCTGCGCCTCCCCCCATGCCCCCCTCCCATGGTTTCGCGATGTCTTAGTTACGGTCTCTATTGCTGCGAAGAGATACCATGACCACGGGAACTCTTATAAAGAAAAATAATTTAATTGGGGTGGTTTACATTTTCAGAAGTAGTTTAGTCCGTTATCATTATGGTGCAACATAGTGGTATGCAGGCAGACATGGTACTGGAGAAGTAGCCCAGTTTTCTATATCTTGATTTGCAGGCATAGGAAGTGGTCTGTCTCGCTGGGTGTGGCTTGAGCATATATGAGAACCCCATCTCCACTCCACAGTGGCACACTTCCTCCAAAAAGACCACAACTATTCCAACAAGGCCACACCTCCTAATAGTGCCACTCCCTTCAGGGAACATTTTCCAGGCTGACCCTGTCCATCACTGCAGGTTTGGGTGAGCTGGCTCTACCACTCACCTGAGGGGGCTGGTCCCAGTGGTGGATCAGAACAACCCAGCTACCACCCACACATATCAAGGGCTTTGAGTAGGCACTCACAACATCCTCCCCATTTACGAACTGCTGGAGCCCATGAAGGGACTAGTCCATGCAACCATAGCTGCAGGATCTCCATGACAAGGGCAACTGCAGGATATCCTAGGGGAGTTTTGATGAGTGTCCAGTATTTATGGTTTACCAGCAGCCAGAGGTCATGAACTTGACCAACAACACATTAAATAATATACATTTGCAAGTTAAGTGTGTAGACAGGAGCGTATACTGCATGATACACAGCAGCTCCCAATGCCACCAAGACCAATGAAGAGGTGATTGAGAGGCAGGAAAGATGGAGAAGTGAAGTGTTTTATTTTCTTCCTTGCTTTTTTTTGTTGTTTGTTTTGTTTGTTTGTTTTTTAATTAATATTCTTACTTGCATTTTTTATTTTTCATTTTTATCTTATTTTTATTATATTTATTTTAGTTTTCCTTTGGGGGTGCACTAGAAGGGTGAAGCTCTGATATTGAGGGACTGGTAAATAGATGGGATTGGGATACATGATGTGAAATTCCCAAAGAAGCAGTAGAAATATTATGTTGATTAAAAATAAGAGATTATGTTGTGGTTTGATTCAGATATGTCCTCTATAGGCTGCTGATGTATTTGAACACTCGGTCCCAAGTTGGTGATATTGTTTGGGGAGGTTATGTCTACTTTTGGAGGGAAGGCTGGAAGAAGTGTGCTACTGGGATTAGATTTGGAGGTTCTGTAGCTTTCTCTCTGTTCATCCTCTCAGGTTGGTGTGTGTGTGTGTGTGTGTGTGTGTGTGTGTGTATGAAAAGTGATCTCTCTGCTTCTTAACACTCAGACTGGCCTCAGGATCCTGCAACCATGCCTTCCCTTAGCACTCTGGAATTGTTAGTCAACGTCTCTTTTCCATAGGTTGATTTGGATCATGGTATTTTATCATGGGATATATCAAGAGAAACATAACTGACATAGACAGTATTTAAAATTTGGAACCTGAAATTGTCTGTTAGACTCAGATGATTTTAGGTGTTATTAATGAGTCTTCTATGAATAAATGCATCATCATCATAGAAATACAAAAGGGATAATAAAAGTATTATCAAACCAATTCCTTTTTTTTTTCTACTGCATAGGATACAAGTTACTGGAACAGCAAGTTTTTGTCAAAGATAATTCATTAATGAAGCAGCCAAGCATGAAGAGATGGAAGGCACAGGTCAAATACCTGCCTCCTGAGATTAGAGTTCAGGAATATTTCTAGGATAAAGAAGCTACTGGGTGACTTAAGGTATAAGCAAGGGAAGAGATTTATCTTTATAGATCTGTGTAGGAGGCACATTGGTGGTGTTATTGATCTATGCATGGTGTTTTGGCTTCTGATGTTAGAAGGTCATCTCCTGGAAACCTGTGTAAGCTGAAGTAGTAGAGTTGGTGGTTGCCATGGACTTGACTTTCATATCTCTAGAAAGTAACCTAAGCAGTAGTTTCTTGTCATAACCCACACAGCAGAGGTGCTGTCTTCTGCAAAGCGAATTAACAATGTGTTGCTTAGCAGTGTAATTCCCCCAAATTGATGATTTTAAAGTTGGCTGAAAGCTAGTGAAGATAGATGGTGTGTTTACATTTTCCCCAGTTTGAAAAGAACAACTAAATTAATGTAAACTCTTTCTAAATTGCCAGGCTTTCTGTTTGCTCTCATTGGAAGTCCTCACTGTCAGCAGCATATTGTCCACAGAGAAGCTGTTACAAAACTAGTTGTGCTGTTTCTGTCGTTTGTACTCAGAATATCTACTTGCTTTCCGATGCCACTTGTGTCTTTACATTTTTTGTCATTGGGTACCTAAAAACTAATTCAGTTAGTTTTGAAGTTGTTGGAGTTTCTATCTAGATTCTCAGAAAATATAAGTGATCCTTGTTTCAATATTCATTTTTATTTTGCATTTTCCTTTCTTTCTCCATTGGTAGTTGTTTCAGTGTACTTTTTATGGTTTTGACAAAATGCATTGGAGCTGGGTTTCCTTCATGTGGCTCTTCACCCTGTGCCAGCCTGGGTGGCTCTTCATGCTGTGCCATCCTGGACAGAGGGCAGAAAGTGGAAGGTTCTAAGTTACCTCAGAGCAACAATAGAATGTGCTGCTCACTTTAAGAAGAAGGTCCCCTCATAATACAATTATGAATCTTGTCCTGGGGTGCTGTCTCCTGAACCTTTGGTCATCCTAAAGGTTATCATGTTAAGATGTGGCTCACAGATAGATTCTTCAGCACATGAATCTTGTAGGTCAGGTGTAACCCATGTTCACATCTCGGTGACTAAGTTTCAGAACCCAAGTAGGGATTTTCATTAAAAACTTCACTTATCACTGGCTTTGTTTTTCTCTTTCTTTCCTTATTGTTCTTACATGGGGGATATTTAAGTTAACCTGTTTTCTCCTTTTAGTTATATTTTTATTTTAGACTATTGAATTCATTTTTGAATGGTATTTTAAAAAGAACTCTTTAAATACCTATTATTAAGGAACTTGGAAAAATTAGCATTGGTACAGATGGATATAGTGTAAAATGATAAAAATGTATTTTTATAGAATTGGACAGATGTTTGAGATGTTTTCCTCAATAACACAGGAAGCCATGTGCAGAGTTAAGTCTTTGCAATACTAGTACCCAGAAGGCAGAGTCAGGAAGATTGGGAATTCTAGGCCAGACTATCCTACATCCCCAGACCCTATCTCAAATAAATAAGGGCTTAGAATGCAGCTAAGTTTTACAGTGCTGTTAAGCATGTGCAAAGCTCCGGGTTCAATACCCTGCACTATGCACATAAAATAGTGGAGATAATATAGTATTGTCCATAATGACATATCTTTAATCTAGAATCATTTATGTCATCTATACAGCACCCATCTTTCTGTCTGTGTGTCTGTATTTTTATCTTGTTTATAAGCCCAAATATATATATGGAAGAAAACCTTGAATGAGTTTCCCAAATACTGATAGACTTTGGGTGTTGCAATTTTTGTGAATTTTATAATATTAGATTTATGCTTATATTGCTAGGATGAATTTTTCATAATTCATGCATACTTTTATAAATGCTTTGATATTTCTAAATACAATTGAGAATTTAGANCAATTATTATTATGACCATAATGTCAAGGCTTAAAAATCAGGAGCGTATTAGCATGCATTTAACATAAGTTTGCAAACTTGATCTTATTTACCTCTAAACTTTAAAGTAACATAGGGCTGAAGATTGATATTTTATGCATTAGCCAGTAGCTTGGAATTTTTGTTTATAGAAAATGTTCAAAAGGTTAAAACTAATTCGTATGTCACATTAACTATGAGCTGTTCATTTGTTCTTATTTCTTATTGTTCATGTTTTAGCAACATTTCTAACAAAAAGTTTCCTGACAAATCTAGACATTGTGCCTACCTTTAAAATTGCATTACATCTTCAAATACACTGGAGTAAAAATTTTACATTAAAATAACAAAGCCTTGCAACATTTCTATCTTGTTTTGCTCTGCCCTTCCCAAACCAAGAATGTCACGAGACTTCTCTGTTAAATATTCAGGCTCAGTTTACCAGGACTGTCACTTCATATCAGAATCTTCTGTAATGATGAACTACTTGTAACATCAAAGCACCAGAGATATTATCTCTTCTCCCAATAGCTCACGACCTAAAAGCTTTTCTTTTTATCTCTGTATGAAAGAAGAACATACTTTTAAAACCAGCTTCAGCAGATCAGGAGAGTTGTGTACATCATGTAAAGTAGCCTCTAGAGACACACCCAGGTTTTGCTTCTGTCCAAAGGCTTTTTTTCCCCTTTTTTCAGTATTAGAATTTTCACTATCACAGATAAAAGAAAGAAATTTGTTATGAACTAATTGTGATATTCAAAACTACTTCTAAATACATATGTAAAACATATATACAATGTGTGTATGTGTAGCATACATATGGAATATGATGTATGTAGAGCATGTATACAATATGTGTATATGGCATATGTATGATATGTGATGCATGTATAGAATATATGTGATATATTTGTATGTATAGAATATACATGATGTGTGTATAGAATATATATGATGCATGTATGTATAACATATATATGATNTAAGATGTGTGCATAGCATATATAAGATATGTGTGTATATGTGTGTGTTTGAGTAAGCAGAAGATCTAAAAAAGTGCCATTTCAGAGAAAAAGTACAAGTAATTAGGCTTTTCCTTAGTTTTGGCTTTTAGAAAATAAGGTTTGTATATTTTATCAGACATGAGACGACGTTTTATGAAACTTTGTCTAGATACTTCTAAATGGGTATTTGCAATGGAGGTAAAGGCTCTGGAATGCTGAGAGATGCCACTGTGCCTGGTGGAGCAAAACAGAGATGGACAGAGTTCACAACCTAAATGCAGGAATAAGGATCTTCCTTGAAGATGTAATCGGGAAGTTTACATTTAATGGGGACTTAACTTTCCCCTCACAACATGAAAGATTTTTGCTTAAACCTGTTATTTCTACATGAGTGGAGATACATTTACAGGTGGTTTTAATGATAATTTCAAATCATTCCAAAAATGCTAGTATTCCATCTTGGACTATGAAAATACCTTTGATTTTTTAAAAAACACTTTTGAACAACTTATTATTTATTATTTTCATGTGTCTGGGTTTTGTTTGCATGCCTGTCTCTGCACTACATGCTTGTATTGCCCAGAAGGCCAGAGGACATTAGACCCTCTGGAATTAGGGTTACACATGGTTGTGAGATGCCATGTGGGTTCTGGGAATTGAACCTGGGTTCTCTGGAAGGGCAGCTGGTGCTTTTAACTACTGAGCCATCTCTCCAGTCCAGGTTTTTTATATGAACAATTTCAACTATAATATTTATACTCTGATTCTAGAAGTACTATTGAAGTTATGGAGACAGGTAGAAGGAAAAGGTAATTTGGTGATTAAAGAAACTAAAGTGTAAAAAACAACTCTTGGAATCATATTGTTTGGCTTAATCAATAAAATGCTGACTGTCAATTTGAGGGAAGAGTGAGTGATATGCACAGGAATGTGTTCATATACTGAAGGGTTGCTCTGGCAATGGGACAACATCTTGTTGGGGTCAGCAGGGTGAAATACTGATTCCTTTGGGTGGTGGACTAAGGTTTTGTAATACACTGAGGATGGCATTTGTGTTACAGGAGTAGGCAGTGGGTGCCCTTATTTAAGACATGGAGAGAAATAAAATGTCTTGCACCCTTTTTAACAATCCAGTGTTCAGCTAAACATAGATTTATCAATTTAGGAGTATTGATCATGCCAGATACTGTGTGGTCTACACAAAAATGAGATAGACCAAGATTACTACTAGTAAATAGCTTAAATATTTTTGAGTAGCCTTTTATAAAGGCAATTTGGAATGAGAAATCAAGAGAAACTACAGAAAAGACAAAACAAAGAAGAAAATGCTTTGGGTGGAGGGCATATGCACCTTGTTTTACTAGAAAATCCAGGTTGCTTCGCAGTGAATCTAATATCTGAAATTTACCAGGAAGAAATGCTAGATCAAGATATTCTGAATAGAGTAGAGAAAAGACCCTATGGCATTCAGGATACCACAGAAACATGTGCAGGTAGAAAGGGAAAGGAATGAAACTGTACCACACATACAGCTTCCTATATGGAAATTTTATAATAAAATGTTTATATTATAGTTAAACTTGAATATATCCAAATTATAGTCCTTACAGTTTGAGGATTGTAAGCATGTGAGTATCAATCATATTTGAAATTTTGAATGATCAGTTGGTTAGTATTGTGTTGATTTGCAGAAGTGTAATATATGATATCACCTAGTTCTTTGTGAAGTATAGCTTAGATATGTAGGGATTACTCCTTAGAAACTAACTTTTCTCATGGTTCTCCATCCATAGACTCCTGATATCAGGAATATATATATATATGTATGTAAATTTAGCAATGTAATTTAAATTATAATGTTTCAAGTGCTGGAGAAGAAATTCAAACAACCACTCATTATGAGAAACATATGAATCTTCTGGCTAAAAATCAAAGTCCTTAAAAGTGACTGTGACAGTTATGTCTTGAAGGCCGTGAAAGTGTTGAAAGTATATTTACTGAATGAAAAGCAATAAGCACATAACTGTAGAGAATAAAGCTAATGTGGTTTGGAAGAACTCATGTGTACATGAGAAAGTATTTGAGGCATAACTGGAATCATGCTGTATAATTTGCAGGAATCATTCATGACTGGGTAACCAAAGCTTATAGATTAATTTTTTAAAAAATATGTAGGCAATGTGGGAATACTAGACATATATAAGTGGAATATTGATTCATTCATTTCATATCCACTTAGGAAGACTGTTGTGAAAATAATATGTTGGTACATTGTATAGAACATATTGGAGAACATAATGATGGAATATTGAGGTCACCTAAGCAATCAAAGATGAAATGCCAAACAAACTTCCCTGACCTTTGTTGACTGTGGTACTAGATTTTAGAGTCAAATAACCTCCTACAATGTTTTAGTCACCAACAGACCACATAACACTGCAATGATTCTATAAAATTATATCCTCTAGTGACAATGTAGTTATCTTAATCTGAAAAAACACACTCTGATGCATACACATTGACAAAAATCACCAACTGCATGTTTGTCAGAATATGTTATCATTAAGTGTGATANAGCAGGGTGATGGAAAGTATTGATGTGGCAAACACGAGCATCACATTCAAAGACTTTGTCTCTTTCTCAGAGATTAGGAATAGAAGAAAAAGCTTACACACATGCACACACATATACAGAAAACACATGTGTGCGCCCACACAGAGGTGGGACATACACAGAGACAGAGAAACAGGAACAGAGAGAATGAGGGAGAGAGGGAGGGGGAGGGAGATGGGGGTTAGGTTTCTAAGTTCTTGAGGTCTGTATGATTTATTGACATTTTACTCCAGGCTTTGGCTAGGTTGCAATAAGTAATGAATTGAGATTAAGTTACTAAATTTTGATTCTGATGAATTAGGAGCCCTTGCTTAGCAGCCTAGCTCTCTGTGTGCATTTTGCTGCTGCTGAGAGACTCTGGTTCTTCCTGCTGAGTGATTAGTGTAGTGCCTTGGATGGAATATCCATCATGCCTATTTATGATTCCANACTTATGTTGGAGACAATGTAGAACATGCCTCCCTTGACATGCATACTTCCCATTGCCCTGCTATACTAATTATGAATAAGAGCATTAAAGAAGAAAGCATGTCTATTAAAGATGTACTGTGGACCTGGAGATGGACTTCACACAGAAAATATCTGCAGCCCATTGAAATATCAGTGACAAAGTTTAAAACTTCTAAGACTAATGATCTTCATAGTTTAATAGAAGCAATGCAGGTCAACTCCATTTGTTCTCAGTAGCAGGAATATTTAACTCTGAAGGTATTCTTTTTTCTGAAATCCTAGACTTGTTGTTAACTTGGCTGTGTTATATTTTCAAATTCTTAAGTACTTGAATACTATAAATATTAGTAGAATCTTATTTTTAACAAAGCTTAATATAATTGTCATAAATTTAATTTATAATATTGTTTCAAGATTTGTCATGTAGAATAAATGATAAAAACAACTATTTATATTTATATTTATAATATGTATATAATATGATTTTATTTGTCCTCATTAAGATCTATTATGAAACTGAGAGGTCAATCCAATGATTATAAAATTTTCTTTGAATTTGTGATTTTATTAATTATTAAAACCAATCCCCAAACAAGTTTGTTTCATTAAAATGAGACCTATGGAGCTGAGCACGGTGGTTTAATTCTTTAATCTCAGTACTTGGGAGGCAGAGGCAGGTTGGTTTCTGTGTGTTCAAAGCCAGCCTGGTCTACACAGAGAGTTCCAGGCCAATCAGAGTTACATGGTGACACTTTGTCTCAAAAAGAGTGAGGGTTGTCCATATTATTATCTTCTCATTTTTACCCTCCAGAGTTTATGTAAAAATCTTATTTTGGTTGATTTTGGACTTTATTTATAACTACCAAAAGTAAACTGTGAAAAGTACCAAATAGTCCTCATTAGTTTTTTTAAAGCCTTTTTTATATTTTTAACAAAGCTAACAATTAGATGATGGGATATGATGACATCCTAGTTGCTACATGTATAAACTCATACAGAGANATTTTATAATTATTATAATTATAATAATTTATAATTATTAAATTATAACAAATTCATGCAGACTGTAAGGTTCTTAAAAATATAACTTAACACTTTGATATTTGGTGAGTAAACACCTTTTAAAGGATATGCACAGAATAAAATCAGAGGAATAAATTATTTTGTGTATCTTTAATGACACATGATAGAGTATTTTTATAGATAGTCAATCAATAGTCAGATATATCAAGTGTCAGAGAACTTTTAGGAACTACTGCCTTGGGTCAATTATAATTATGCTGAAAAGTTTTAAATGTGTGCTATTTTGCATCAGAGGGAATGTGTGAGTAAATTATGGGTGGTGAGCACTTGTTTTGTGAAGCTTCTTGCTATAGAAGAATATTTTTATTTGTGTCTTGCTAACATGCCAACATTCACCCCTCTTTGTCACCCGTAAAACAGACAGAACATCAGACAGCTCATTCATTATAGAGAGAAGCGTGCTCCATCCCCAAAGCCAGATGACAGAACAAGTCGTGGTGCATATTCTGATTTTAGTGTTCCTCCACATTCTCAAGCTGTCTGGGGTAAAATGCTTACTAAGCATTGCACCTGGGCTGTCAGGGATTCATGTGACAGTAATTTAAGTTAAGGCTAGGTTGTAGAGTTAAGCCAATATCTGATGCAGTCTAGAAATGTTTTCTAGAGATTTTACTTTGGAACTGAAGTTTCAGGAGAAAAATGTACTTTTTGATTGTTTACTGATTTTCATTAAAAGCTCCCTTCCTAAGGAATTCACTGAAGCACCTACTTCTGTGTTAAAGTGTCCAGTTCTCCTCGAGGAA
>LZPO01068414.1:0-10642 GCA_001675575.1 Neotoma lepida
GCCACGCACCCACGCAGATGAGAAAACTTGGTACACACACTTACAAGCATGTGCATCCACAGGTGTGATAGGAAGCACAAGGACACCCTAAGTGGAGGAGATTCCAGCGTGCTCCTGACCATCGAACCCTTTAAAGTGTTACTGTTTACTTCCCTCATCCTACCCTATGGGATTCGTCCCCACTACTAATACTTTGGGTTTGGTTACCACCTCTAGATAATCTCCCCCATTATCAGTAGAGACATGAAGGATATCCAGAGGGTTGTGATTTGTTTAGACAATCCTACGACTAAGGAAGAGTGTTATTCTTGTACAACACTGTAAATGTTTATTTTTTTAACTCCATGAAAATGCGTGTGGTTTCTGGTACTTCCTCAAAATTAGGGAAAGGTGTTTGGCAAAGTAAGATCTGTGTACATGAAGGCAATGTACTGTTGCAAATATGCCATGTTTTCCACTGCCTTGGCAACTACAACTGCATTGGTGGAGGTTGTGGCAGCCTGCTCTCTGGAATATCTAGTCCGTATCGCTACACTGGTGAATTAAACAGATACGGGAAGGATGACAACTCCTGCATGTAGACATTTTTAAGAATGGCATTTATTCTACATTTGATTTCTTTATTCTTTTGCTTGGGTATGCATGGTCAGTTTCCTAGGCTTCCACTTGGTTCTTACTCCAATAGTTGAAGACACAATGCGACAGTTACTTTACCTGTCAAATATGTCAATCCCATAATGACATATTTGAGATGAGAGAAAGGACCACAGGGCTTGTCCTCGGGGCCAGTGGACTTACTAAGTCAGACTTCGAACAGGACTCCATTTATAACTTAGCCCTTGAATATTCTCCAGTCTATCAAGAAGCCATTAAGAAACTGGAGTCACCACGTGGTGGTGGCACATTCCTTTAATCCCATCACTCAGGAGGCACAGGCAGGCAGATATCTGTGAGTTCAAAGCCAGCCTGATCTACAGAGCTAGTCCTAAGACAGTCAGGGCTACACAGGAAAAACCCTGTCTCAAAAAACAAAAACAAAATCAACACAGATACTTAGAGTCCTTACCCGAATCACTATTGATTTAGACTGTATTTAATAGTTTTCAGAATGTCTTAGGAGTCTCTCTCTCTCTCTCTCTCTTTTTTTTAAACTGCATACTACCTCAATGAATAGCCACTGGCATATTTGGAAGTAAGACTAGGACAACTATTACTGTGATATGCACCTTGCTAATTTCCAGATAGTTCCTTCTGGGAGCCCAATTTTCTCTCTTGTCAATAGGCTCTATTTTTCAGGGTGGCCCAAAGTCTAGAAACGGCACAAAGGAGACTTAAGATCTGTGAGAATGACAGCCTTGAACCCAAGTCCTCTGAATCTATTCTCTAGTTTAGCTAGAACTACTAGCTGCTTATTTATTTTGCTCCTAAATATGTATCTATTTATTTTCCAGGCTCAGGCCCACTTGGAGCCATGCTGTCTTTGCCACGAGTGGAGTAACAGTGGTGACGTTCTGGACTTGGTTGTTGAAACAGTGTCACNCACCACCAGTTGTTCGGGAGTTGTGTCATCCTATTGCTCTAAGTCAGCCTTCTACATCGTTTCCTACCATGGACTTCAGCCTTCAGAGAATTATCATTGTAGTCACTACCTCGGTCACAGCAGTTGTGATTAGAATTAGTGTTAGGTTGGCTGTGTACCTGTCTGCTTTGAAGTGATGCTGTGACCCCTCTTGCCTCTGTCCTTGGCTAAGGGGTATTCTCTGGGCATTGCTGTGGAGTTCAGTCATCCTGTGGCTCTTCTGACCTTGTGCCATAGCTCAGGTACAGGACATGTGTTGCTTCAGGAAGACTGTGCTTCTGATCAAGGAGCCTGCCTGCAGCAGAGACAGATCTGTAAGGAGCTGAGAGCTGAGCACTGTCCGCTGACTATATCCCCTGTAGATGGGCACCTGCTTTGTATGAGAGATCTGGGCAGTGGATCTCCACTTCAATCACCAGTCATGAAGAGGCTTTGTGTTGATGCTGTTATTTTTACAAGAACTGTTTGTGGAAACTGGAATTACATAAACGCTATGGGTAGAATTGCTACTTTTGCACATTATGCACAGAAGCCTACAGAGATCTGCCTTCTTATTTTGCCTCCAGGCTTAGGATAACTTTCTGAGTAATACTGCATTTTGTTATATGAGTTGATATCTTTGAAATTAATCAGTAGTCCTTATAGAGGAATGAATTACAAGAGACTCTTTGGGAGATCTTTGGCTGGATGGCCCAACCACCTGCCTGCTTCCCAGATACCTTCAGGAAGCACAGTAATCCAGAATGCCAGTTAAAATGAAGCCAGTATGGTGTGCCATCCTCAGGCATGCAGGTTCAGCACTGTGCAGGAAACCTAAACATGAAAGTCAAGACTAAATTGTATTAATGATTTTATTGTACTGATTGAGTTTTGACACTAATACATTGTTAGACAGATTTTTAAAATATGATATATAGAATGTGGGGAACCTACCCATTTGTCTGTGGGATGCCCCTTTCACTTTTTCCCCAGGGTACTCTTGAGGAAGGAGAAGTGAGGAATATTTAGATAGAAGGATAGAGGGGAGAGAAACAGGTAGAAACACAGGATAGCCTCGGGAGGGCCTGGATCCTTATCCACCAGCCCCTCCTGTATCTTCTAAAAGGCTATTTATAGNAATGCCAAGGGGTGGAGCAAAAGACCTCCCCCTAGCTCAGCCAAGTGTAGATCCTTCCAATCACCTAGTAACCATGCACATGGTCAAGCAATCCTCTAATGCAGCTCTGCTGAGTAAATCAAGCTCAGATCTCACTAGGAAACCTTTGTGGGCCCCCATGAGAATGAACTCATTTCCTACTTAAAAGTTCTTAGTGTTTTTCCACTATCCTAACAAGTGCAAAATCTGCAACACGTTCAGTGAGGACTAATCATAATCTGATGCTAGCCCCAGCCCCACCCCCCAACCCCACACGCCAGGTCAGCACCTTAAGAGAGGCAGCAGACATGGAATAGGGAGTCTCACAAAGACTATAAAGAATTACATCCACCATCACTGAACTGTATGGTTAAGAAAGTCTAACCCACAATGATCTGGCTATGGAATGTCCTCAAAGGTCATGATGTTAAATGCCTGCTCCCCACTGTGGCACTATTGGGAGGAGGAGCCTTTCTTAAGAGATGGGATCCAGGCCAGCCTGGTCTACAGAGTGAGTTCCAGGACTGTCAGGACTACTTCACAGAGAAACCCTGTCTCGAAAAAAACAAAGGAACACACAAAAAAGAGATGGGGTCTACAGGAAGGATTGTAGATTATTGAGGGCATGCCCTTGAAAGAGCTTGTGGGACCTGCGCCTCTCCTCCTCACCTTTGCCTTCTTGCCTTGAGATGAGAGAGCATTTTGGCTCCACCAAATGCTTTATGCTTCTTATTATCGTCTAGTAATGCTTTCAGAAGCCCAGAGGTCCTGGTCAGCCAGAGGTTGGGTTGGAATTTCCAGAACATTGAACCTTATTGTTAGGTATTTAATAGATGCAGAAAGTTACCTAAGGCACTACTTACTCTATTTTTCTTTCAGAGATAACCTGTTACAAAAGCAAATGCAGCTTTTGCTGCCTTAGGGATTTTCTGGCATACGTTCAGTCTCACCTGTGGGTTCTGGTATGCTCAGGTGTAACTGAGGAGCCCCACAGTCAGCACTGAGGTCTGTTTGCACTAACTGGCTTCTCTTGCTTGAGGGAGAGATAGGCACTGCATTCCCCATATGCTATGCCTAGTGGGAAGGACTTGAATCAAGCCTAGGTTCTCTTGCTACTCTATTTCTACCACTTCCCTGACCCCAGTACCATCTGATGGCTAGTCAAAGGACTGATCTGTCACAAAATGCAAGCCACTCAGTCCCCAAACACCAAGGTCTTGATTGTCCTTGGGCCCTCATTTGGTCTCTCCCAGGGAACACTTCCTGCTTGAAACTGGACCTCTCTCTCTAGCTATGACAATACATTGGTGGCTTCTGCAGTGTTAGCTACCACACCTTTATTTTTACTGGGTCTCTTGGGTAAAGAGCATTTCCTTCTCATGCAGACGCTGCACGGCTCTCTCAAATTGTTGTATACTGCAGGAAAATCAGTACCTTGGCCTTGGCTCCTGTGGTCTTCAATGTTCAGATTTATATTCTTGTTTTGAGGTCTGCACTATGATGTATCTAAGCCCTTAGATTCAAAACAGTAAAAAGCCATCTCGGCTCTGCCCACTGTCATGGGAAGGGACAGCAGGAAGCAGGGCCAGGGATGGAGTTGAATAGGAAAACTTCTAATAGTCACAGCTTGAGGTAAGTAAGGCAACTGATAATAAAATACCATGAGACAGAATGACAGGACACAAGTCATGTCCCTCCATACTTTGCTCTGCTCAGCATTCACCGCTCTGCCAGACCACAGAACGGAACAGCTGGCTTGACTACAGCGTGCTCAGACCCTATATTATTGATTCACTTAAGGCTGTGTGCCAGGTTTCGCTTCCAGCCCATATAAAACTAATCAAATTAATGGATGCTGCTGCTGGTACTCATCAAATGCCATTAAAATATAACTCTTTCATGAATAATTCTAAACATTGACTCAGAGCAATTGATTACAAGAACCATGGATTTGAAACGGGAGGAATAATTGATGTCTCTAACATGTAAATAGGCTTGTAAAAGAATCCTGGTTACCAGTTATCAGAGTACAGCTCTAATCAGTTCATTTGGGTTGGAGAGCTTCTCAGTGGTGTTTGTTTTTCAGTTTGGGCTTCCAGAGAACATGCAAAGCCTGCAAACTTGTTCATTGTCTCAACTCCATTGACCAGTCTTGCCGGTGGAGCCACTGTGTGCTTCGTATATCTGCACCCATACAATTAAAAATTGCTGAAAAAGTTATGTACAGTGGGGACACTGTATTTCTGTCCTTCTAAAACAGCAGTTCTCAACCTGTGGGTCAGGACTTCTTTGGAGGTCAAATGACCATTTCACAGAGGTCATTTAAGGCCATCAGAAAACATATTTACATTATGATTCATAGCAGTAGCAAAATTAGTTATGGAGTAGCAACAAAAATAATTTTATGGTTGGGGTGATGGTCACAACATGAGGAACCTGTATTAAAGGGTCACAGCATTAGGAAGGGTGAGAACCACTATTCTAAAAGATGCACAGTCATCATGTAAATGCCTATACAATCAACCACAGTTAACTCACACTTACCAGTCTGTAGCAGATGTGAACAAGGTGAGGGCATAGCAGCTGAGCATCAGAAACAAGATCCATGGACNCTCGGCTGCCCACTGGGGCTAGCGGCTGATTTTAAAAGCAGTCTTTGTGTTTTGTCCACTTAGGTTTTTCAGTCTCCCCTTCATAGCACACAGCTTCCTAACTGTGAACTCTCTTTTAATCAGGTTTTCTTGAGTTTGCTATCCTTATCTTACTTCTGCCGAACTGTCTTAGTTACTTTTCTCTTGCTGTGATTGATAAAACTGCATGACCAAGGCCACTGACAAAGAAAGCACTTGATTTGGCTTATGGTTTTATCTGAGAGCTCACATATTGACCCACAAGCTAAGGCAGAGAGGACACTAACTGGGAATGGGATGATTCTTTTGAAACCAGTAGCACACTTCCTTCAACAAGGCCACACCTCCTTATTCTTCCCAAACAGTCCATCAACTGAGAACCAAGCAAATATATGAACCTATGGGAGTCATTCTCATTCAAATCACCATACATACCAAATGCAAGAAATGATTCAATTCCCCAATTTAAGCTGTAAAATTTGACTGGAAGAACATTACAGCATCTGTTGGGGAGAGAATCAGAGAATTTGGAAATGTTACACTATTCAAATGAGTCTTGTAAACAAGTAGCTTCAATGTATAATATCTGTTCACATTTTATTGAGTTCAGAAAATGGATGCATAAATCCTCTTCATTTCTAAGTCATCATGATACTTAGGGTTAAGTAGTATTTATACACACACACACACACACACACACACACACACACGGGGGAGGGGTAAGAAAGAATGCTAAAGATTCCATACTAGATAAAAAGTAGGTCACATAGAGACTCAATGAAGATACTCAATCATATACTGGAAGGTGATGAAACATACAGTACAAAAGATAATAGTTGAGTTGATCCAAAGTTTCATGGAAGAAACATAAAACACTGAGCCAAAGCACAGCCCAAAGTGGTGCCTTGGCTTTTCTGAACTATTAAGAGCTAAATGTGGCTGGATGAATAGAACCCACGGGACAGGGAAAGAAAACAAAACAAAGAGGACATGAAATTCTGCATTCCAGACAGGAATGAGCATTAGTGGTTCTCAAGTTCATGTTCATAGAGAATCAATCACTGATGAAAATGGAAACCCAGCTTCGCTTCAGCTCTGCCTGAAACCCACTGAATCACAACTTCAAGTATAAAACATACCTGGGTACATTGCACAAGTGGTCTCCTGACTAGGAACTCCTAGTAATTGTCCACTGTGGGCACAAGGCCAAAGGTCATTTCCCAGCATCCCTTGCAGGTAGGCAGGCACTACAATTGAGTCACGCCCAGCGGAGTGCATGAAATGATATTAAACTCAAGTCTATTCCTGAACCTCCCTAGAAGTCATCTCTCCTTTGGCCTTCTGTGTACACGGAGGACTCTAAGACTGTACTGTACAGCTTCCTGAGCGCTGGAACTACACCCCAGTCCCTGAGTCATGGTATAGGAGAAGGAGAGGTTGCCCTAAGAGCACTCAATTTAGTACAACATGGCAAGAAGTGATTACTTACCATGTTAAACTGTTGTCATTTTTGGAGCTGTATTCAGTGCTTAAAATGATTGATAACCAAATGAGTAAAGCGCTATGGTGATTGTGCTTTAGAAAGATTGTTCCTCTGTGTAGCATGGCTTGCACTGGAGAAGGCGAGAGTTGGGAAGGCCAATTAAGGCCAGCTCAGTTATTCTGGGAAAAGCTGATGAGCTCCGTGCAAGGCAGTGACAACAGCCAATATGATATGAATAGGTCAGTCAGTGAAGGTACTGGATAATAACATCTTTTCATCTAAGAACTTTTTGGGAAAGGAGTGATAGATCATCTCAATTTCCTGACATATTTTAAGCACTAAATGTTTATTCTCAAATTGAAGCATACAATTTGTTCCAAGGTAATTTTATGGTTATAAAAATCTAAGTAATTGTGTGGAGATTTTTATTTCCTGATTTGGCCATTGTTCTCACTCCCAAATTACACAAAATCATTCTAGAGTAACTTTTTTTGGTGTAGATCTTTTTTATTGTGCTTACTTTATGGTCATTTGGACCATAAGTAAAAGATTTAAAGCAAGTATGTCTGTAAGCTGTATGGAAAATCATGGTCCTGACTCATAATATCATTTATTTTACAGAGCATCACACAGCTTACTGGAAATGTTGCCCTGATTCCATGGGAACTAGGGTGGGCTCTTTCTAGACCAGTGGCNCTCAACCTTCCTAGCGCTGCCACCCTTTAATACAGTTCCTCATGTTGTGGTGATCCCCAACCATACAATTATTTCATTGCTACTTCATAACTGTAATTTTGCTACTGTTTTGAAATGTGATGTGGATATCTGATATGCAGTCCCCTAAAGGATTATGATCCACAGGTTAAGAACCCCTGTTCTAGACCATCAAGAATGGGTGACATTCTGATTCAGAAATGGTTGCCTGGACTGCAAGGTAACACAGCAGGAATGAAGGGCTGAGCTCAGGTGTTTGTGTCATCTCTTTAAATGCTAGTGACAGCACATGTACTTGATTTGCGGAAGGTAGTGGATGACTGACAAGACGCGATAGTCCTGATAAGGGAGGCTGGGAAAGCGGTTGCAGAAGGAAGGTGATGATTTAGAACTTCAGAGCCTCAGGAAATGCTGGAGAGTTAAGTCTTGTCTAGCAGCTCTGAAAGATTACAGCCATTGATTTCAGAGAACATAGCCACTTGCATTAAGCTAAGGGATTGAACTCCTGTAAAAAGTGAAAAGCGTTTAGATTTTAGCTTGTAGAGTTCAAAGCAAGACTGAGAGACGGGAAATTGGGAGCAAACAGCCAAATGGCGTTCAATGGTTGCATCAACTCGGAGCTGCTGGTGAGGTGAAGGTGAGCTAGTGGTTCCCCTGAGGGCTGGCCCTGAAGGGGCCAGGGGCCCTCACCTGGGGTGTTTACCTCATCCCGCAAAGAACATGCTTTGGGGAAGTTGCCACAGTCACAATCTTATTGGTCCTCTTCAAAGACCTGTGAGGTGTCTCCATCCTGGAACACACTTTAAGTGGGCACTTTGAAATATTGTTAGAGCCAGAGCTCACATTCAAATTACATTTCCTAGAACTAGTGATTAAATTGGTTTTTTGTTGTTGTTGTTGTCTAGTTCAAACATCCAAAATGATCTATTCCTCCTCTGTCATTTACTTGGGGGCATTCAAAACATTCTGTATACCTGCCTTCAGAAAAGTGAAATTTTCAAAGAAGCCAATTCCAAAGCTAGACATTGTGCTGGTACCAGTTCGTGTTGTGGTTTCATGACTGTACTTAAAACATCTGGCAANGAACTTGCTCTGTCTTCCCTTTACTCTAACCTCCTCTGTTTCAGTCATGTGACTGAGCTTNTAAATTGCATCCCAGCAGGCTACAGAAATCCCTGTTAAATACTTAGCCTAGGTTCTTGAGNTGGAAGAATAACCGGAAGCCAAGCATCTTGCGTTTCTGTAACTGTCCTTAAGTCATTCATCAGCGATCGCATTTGAAACAGATCGTGTCTATGGGTGTGTAGAAATGCTTGTAAGGGGAAAATTGGAGAGTTTGGGATTCAGAGACATCTGTTTCAAATCCTGACTCAGCATTTGGCTAGCTTTGTGATCTTGAGCACCTCAGTGAACATCTCTGACCCTCAGATTCATTGTAAAGTGTAATTAACCCCGTTTACCTCCTATGGTGATGGTTAATTTGAGAATTAAATGAGATAATTAATTTGCATATAGAAATTATTCAGAATGATAGTGTCATTAGCCTGACAATTGAGGGAAGATTTGGGTGAGAGTAATAAATTTATTAAGGCTGGGGCCATCTACAAAACTGTTATTGTAATTCTGTTTTATGTTACCCTGGGGCTTCTGAGGTATGTAAAATCCCAATTGCTGACACACTCAGCAGCTGACTTGGCCTGTGTGCTCTTTCTTTAGCCTTTTGGAAGTGTGAAGTTTTACATTTGTCTTCTCGTCCCGTGTTGCTCACTGCACTTGCTATCTTGACCTTTGACATTTGTTTCACAGCTTCCCTTTTTCTCCTCCCAGACAGCACCAGGCTCTCTGGGGGCAGGCATAGAATGACATCAACACTAGCTCATTCAAGAAACCAATCAACCAACTTTTGACGTTACTCTTTTGACTGTCTTACCTAGCCCACAAGAGTGTTGGACTCACAAGGTGGAGTTCCTTTGACAAGCCCTTTATCTCTCTCTATAGTTTGTTTATGTATTTATTGTTTTACATCCTGACTACAGCTTCCTCTCCCTCCTCTCCTCCCATTCCCTCCCCTTACCTCCTTTCTGCCCCCTCCCTCTCTATAGTTTTAAAGCTTGTGCACAGTAAAATGGCCATTTCATTTGTAAGACTTGGTTATAGCAACTGTTCCTTGGCCTCCACCGTCTGCCTCACTTTCTCTTTCTATTGTGAATTTCTACCTTTTTCCGGCCATCTCCAACAAGCTCTCTGGTGGTTCAGAAGATGATGCAGTACTAGGCATAGCCATTGCAGCAAGCCAAATACTTGGGAACTTGGTTTGTGTATGTACCAATTCTTCCCAGTCATTTGTACAGCAGCGCATTTACAAGTCAAAGTAGGCATTAGCTAGAAGAGTGACAGTTCATCATTTGCAAGTCTGAGATGGTCTCGCTTGCTTGCGGGTAGGACTGGCTAACACACTGCAGGCAGGTTCCTTGAGACAAAGCTAGAGGAAATCAGGCCAGACAGAGCAGTGAGTCAGGCTACTGTCTCAGCAGGAAAGGTCGGTATAACCACAAAACCTTGTATGAAGTTGCAGGACCAATAGTAGTCTTAAAAATAGGGATCAATTCTGAATGAGGACAGAAGAACGACAAACAATGGTGGTGTTCTCGGGTCTTGACTTGAATAACCCAGTTGGCATCATGGGCTATCAGCAATAGTGATTCATCACTGTTGTCTTTTTCATAGTTTATATTGGGTTGTGTTGGTGACCCCAAGGGCAGTCAGATACTATAATGGAAGGCTTATGAGGCCCTAGGGTAACATGGAACAGGTTGACCCCACCCCCGCCTTCACATCTGAGTGCTTGGAGAGGTTCTGCACATGAGATGTGAAATCTGACACTGTGAGAATTGATTGACCCACAGGGACAATAGAGAAGAAATCATTCTTAACAGCGTAGTCAGTCAGTGCTGATCTTAGATGCTAAATGGCAAAAGAAGACAGTAAGTGGCCACCATGTAGGGGAGATGGGGGACCAGCTACAGCTTCATGATACAAATGGCCATGTGGTGGTGAGGGCTATTTCTAAGTGTATACTATTGGGCCTAAATTCATAGTGT
>LZPO01068416.1:0-10620 GCA_001675575.1 Neotoma lepida
TTTGGTTTTTCGAGACAGGGTTTCTCTGTGTAGCTTTGGCACCTTTCCTGGAACTCACTCGGTAGCCCAGGCTGGCCTCAAACTCATAGAGATCCACCTGCCTTTGCCTCCCAAGTGCTGGGATTAAAGGCATGTGCCACCACCGCCCGGCTATTCTAATTTCATTATTTTCTGGGAACATCTCATTTCAAACCAAGTCACATTCATGTTCTCTTTGACAGCCACGTCTGTACATCTAGCCTAAGGAAAAGTGTGTCACTGCTCAATGATATGGAGGCATCCTGACAAATATTATCATAATCCTAAAGACATAGAATTCTTAGAAAACCCAAAGCTCCTCCAAAGCAATACAGTGAGGACTAGAAGTCTTACAGACCTGCATAGAGTCAGGACTTCCTCAATAAACTGGAAGCTTACACTGCCATCTTTGTACTGCCAGATTAAAGAACCTGGTGCAACTAACGTATTTGGTTTCATTTGACAAATCTCTAGGCTTTTGCATTGTCTCCATCTGTCCATCTGCTGCTTCTGCTCAGTTGTCTGTTTATCCTTTCCATCACTCTGATCTCTCTTTCTTCTCTCTTCTACACACTTATTTTCATTTTGCTTTTATTTTGCTGAATAACAGCTGTGCAGTCTAGAAAAAGCTACCTGTAGGCAGCATAGAGGCTCTGTCTCTTGGCTGTGACAAACCCTTTGGTGTCACGCTTGAGAGGCTCAAACAGGTAGAAGGGCTGGATTATGCTAGGGATGAGACTGAATCCCAGCTCTCTATAAGAACCATTAAGTCTGTTAAATCCTCAGCACACATATATTTAAACAATGTGTGAGGACTGCATTTTATAAAATTGGAAGCATTAAACAAACTTTACATAGAATTGTTAGGAGTGACAATGTCAACAGTTGTTTGTTATGTCCACAAAGAAGGCATACATTTTAAAGATACAATAAGTTCCTTCTATTCTGCTTCCTGTGAGAAACAGGAAACCTCCCTGAATACAGCCCAGTGTCAGAAAATACAACGCCCACAGTTTGAGAAAGCCATGTGAAGGCTGCCTCTGGAACCAAAGGAAATCAAAAATTCTGAGACATTGAATACCTAGAAAAGAGGAACCACGTTTGAATATCAACTTTGCTGCTTAGAACCACCTTTATAAATCTTCCCCATATTTAATCAGTACTTTTTGTTGTGATGTGTTTTACTTTGCCAAACCATTTCTGCAGAAATTATTCATTTTTCTCAAAAAGAGACAAGCTTTGAAAAGTATTTGCTTCATGTGTGGTGTAATAATAGCTATGACATGTATAAACACTTTGCTTTTATTTCATTTTGTTGGAAGTCATTTTTCCTTCTTGCAAGTGGAGTTTCTAACTTGGTACAGTGTTGTGAGCAAATAAAAATGAACATTGAGTGCAGTGTGGAACTAGAAAATACTGTCACATTTCTTATCTGGCTGGAATTATTGGCAAGGTAGAGTCACAACAAAATGTTTTGGCCTGATTTTGTCAATCCATGCTGCTGGGATACACCACACTGGAGAGCTATAGCAGCATGCAGGAAAGACATGGTGTAATACATTAAAAAATTCTTGAGTGTGAGATATTTTGCCAAACATTTTAATTATGCCAAGAAATTGAAGAACAAGTAAAAATTCAGTTCCTAGCAGCATGCTTCCTCCTTGCTGATACGAACTATATCAGATTATTTTGAAGTTTTTTAAGCATTTGACAAATTTATTCTGATTCTCTTTGTCATGACCAAATGGGTGGACCTGAAACATATCAGCATCAAACTGATGGTTCAAAATAGAGAAACATTTTTAACTAATGAGAGCCACTGTGTATTGAGCAGATCATGAGAACTTTCTGCTCTATAAACATATTTCTGTGGCTATGCATCATGAGTCAAGCATCCATGCTTGAATGGGCTGAATTTGTGCATCTACATCCTTAAAGCCATATGAGGTTTGCTAATCAACAAGTTTAATAAAAATATTTATAACTCTAAATAGGCAAATACTGACATGAATCTAATTAAACCAAACTCCCTAAGATATGTGTGTGTTACTTATAATATATGTACCTATTCATAGATTTCATATATGAAAACATTATGCAGAAACAGTATAATGGATCTTCTTAATCAGGGCATTGATGGCTGTCTACATGTATATAGACAGATGTATGCTGGTAGGCAGCCTCAGATGGACCTCTTCAATGAAACATTTCATAAAATTCTTGGCAGTATTTGACATTGTGCTGATAAGGACACTACATTTTCTAGTTGATGGTTTGTAAATGAATACTGATTTTAAGTAATGAATTTGTGTTAAGAACTTAGTAGGTAACAACACAACTGCCAAATGCGAGCTGAATAATGACAACACCAATGGACATGCCAAAGTGCAATGGGAAAGTCCGTGAGGCCTCAGCTCTACACAAAGAACAACAGGAAACTGAGGAAGCTGAGAACGGAAGAGCTGGTCTTCTCCAGGGAAGGGCACACCAATTAGTGACCCCGCACCAAAGGTCAGCCATGAAAAAGCAGCATTATATAAACTAAGCAAGTTATATCTATGTTTAGGAATATATACATGTAATTATTATTAATGAATGAAGAGATCACAGATTTGAAGGAGAGCAGAAAGGAGTATATGAGAGGGTTTGAAAGGAAGAAAAGGGAGAAAGAAATCTTCTCATTACAATGTCAAAAATATAAAAGTAAAAAATAAAACAAAACAAACAAAAAACTGGTAGACCCTTGTTATTGTTCTTATCTAAGCATAAGATGTATTCTATAGGGAAATTTCTTTAAGGATCTGGTGTGTGTGTGTGTGTGTGTGTGTGTGTGTGTGTGTAAGTACACACCTTATGCATGGAATTCCAGGTGTCTGTAAAGGCCAGAAAAAGACACCAAGTCCCAGCTGCAGGCAGTTGTGAGCCCAACAAAATGAAGGCTTGGAGCTGAACTCGAGTTTTTTTCAAGAGCAGTACACACTCTGAATCACTGAACGATTTGTCCAGCCCTAAGGTGAATTTTATTTGTGGGTATACACATTTCAGATGTTTGGGTTCCTGAACATCTAAGCCTTTTCACCTAATTTTAACTTATTAACTACTAAACTAATAAAATGTGTTTTCTTCTGTACCTATCCTTGTTCCTTCTCAACACTGTTGTCATGAAACATCAAATTACGTGAGAAGCTAAGCAGTGATCAGACTAAAGCCGGTTGTTCCAGATAATTACACACATTAATACTTTACGATTAAGGTGATTAAAAGGTAAGTTGGGATGGTTAGTGATGAAAAACAATCATCATAAAATGCCATTGGTAAGCCCTAAGAGTGTGTTCATGGGCCAGCCTGTTACTGAAGACCACAACACTTGTTCATTTTAGATTTGTATGCATATTGATAATTATGCACAAGCTTTTCTGTAAAATAACACACCTGACTCTGACATTAGTTATGATAAAATTACCTGCTGGCCACTTTTACTGAAAATGTTGACTTTTCACTGGATTCTTCAAAAGTCTGATAGAGGCTAAAATAGAAAAAGTTTTGTATTGTTGACTTTATATTGTTTCTGTGTCCTTTGCTTCTTTAACTTTTCCAGTGTGTGCACTTGCACACCCATATGTTCGAACACTGGGTGTGCATGAATGTGTATGCACGTGTGTGTGTGTGTGTGTGTGTGTGTGTGTGTGTTGTGTATATGTGTGTGTATGTGTAATGGTAATAATTATAGAAAAAGGTCACAGATTTTAAGAGGGTATGGTACATAAGAGGAGCTGGAGACAGGAGAATGATGGATGTAAATATAAATAGAGTGCTCATACATGAAATTCTTTTAAAATGTTTAAAATTAAATAAAGACTCTAACACAGAGTTAGCTTGGGTTACTACTCATTAGAGTTAGGAAGTTTTGTTTACCCAACTCTAGTGTTGCTTTGTTAGTTTTGTGAGAAGTGTGAGTGCTGAAAGTCCTTTAAATTCGTTCTAAAACATAAACCTTAAGACTAGTGTGTCTGTTCAAGATGGTGATGCCTGCAACATGCCTGCAACTGTAGCTGTCCCGAGGTTAAGCTGCCAGCCCTTCAGATAGCAATGTTGGAATACTTGAGGGCAAGAAAGAAAACATCTCTGAAAACACTCTCATGATGAATGGAAAATGACGAAAGTTCATAGCATGACATCCCAGTGATAAAGGCATGTGTCTCCCTTTGCTTGAGGTGCCAGCTTGATCTGCTTCAGCTCTGCTCTCTCACTTCTACTCTGCCTGGAGTCAACCAGCTCAGATGAAGACCCAGCACATCTGTGCCTTTTTATTTTTAAAATGTAGTTTGAACTCATTTCTATTGTTTCCATGGCATCTCTCCCTTCCTGTAGTGAAGGAACTAGTTAGTTTTCTGTAGTCCCCTTTATTCAGTAAATAATGGTCAAGGGAGGAGGTGACACTCATGACTAAATCACACTTAAGTAATGCCATGTTGGTAGTGGGATTGTAGCTTAAAGATTTTAGAGGACACCTGCATGCAAACCATGCAAGGACAAAATAACCATGATGATGATGATAACAATATTCAGAAATTAGTCTTTGATACTCACTATTTTAATGTATTTTTAATAAGAAGAGCCTTGATGACACATTCATTTAGTTCTGCCTCTGCTTCTTAGGGAGGACATGGCATTCCACTTATCTCAAGGATGTAGCACTTAAGTCCTTCTCTGCTGGATGCCCTTTTGAAGCAGTGAGTAGCCTTCATCAAACAATGAACCTAACAATGGCCTCAACTTGGTTTCCCCAAGGCCTTCCTAGTTTCAATATATTCATTTAAAAGAAAAAAAAAACACTAAGTTACTTGATCAAAAGGATTTTGTTATGTAAGCACAAGACAGACTAAGACTAGAAATTGCCCAATTTAAATTTTTATGGTTTATGGATATGAAAACAGTCCTGTGTTTGAAAACAGAACACATGCACATGAAATAAAAGGCTAGGCTGCATCTTTCCTCAAATCAAGCACCTCATATTCCTCTGCCTCACACATTTTCAGTGAAGTACCTTGAACATTTGCATGATGGATGCCAGGTGCTTTCCATCACTCTGTGAAGCAGAATTGGCTGATTTTCAAACAGCAAACTTTTACATATCTTTAACTAAATGAAGAAAATGTCATGATATGTATTTCAATATAGAAAAAGCTACATTTACAGAATCTCAAAGTGTCTGTAAAAGAGGTTAATGAAAGCTTTTCCCAGAATAAAAGCATAACCTCTGAGAGAGAACATTTGAGTACAATAGAAGTGAATCACAGGGAAATGTCTGTGTCTGAATCTGGAAATTTGCAGTTGAATTTTAAAGGGTGGCATGTTTGGTGCTGGACAAATTTTTTAAAGCAACTAAGTACATCCCAGAGGTTCCGTATCACTTCATAAAAACATGAAATTCGAAATTCCATCTGGAATCATAATCTTCTGATTTAAATGTTGTCTTTTATATTTCCTGAAGGGTATAGACATTACATTATTTTCCTCACTATTTAAGAATCATTTGATTTTCAGGGACTCTAAGGAACTCTAACCCTTCCCCAGGTGCCCAGTCTTGGCTTCTCTCTACTACCCCTTCAATCCTGTTGTTTTCCTGCAACCAAAATCAGTACCCAAGGAAAACTATTACACAATACTAATTTGGCTGCCAGCTTAAGATGCAGCTTTCATCTCCAGTGGATACAACTTCTGCATGCTTACTTCAAGGGAATATGCCCCAGAAGATTTGCATGTCAATGATGGTGATCTTTTTTTAATCACAGATGATTTCTTAGCCCCAGCTAACCAGCATCAAGTATACCAGTAAAGCAGAAGCTTCACTTCAGTAGTACCTTCTCCTGTTAATTAAAACTGATTCTTCAGCCCCAGCTAACCAGAACCACATCTTCTTAATCTCATGCACCATAGAAATGGTTCTGATAGAGGCTTGGAGTGACTTTTCAATCTTTTCTCTGAAACTCCACTTTAGAGCCTGAAAATAGATTTCTATATGGAAAATCATTTTAAAAGGACAAAGTTTTTCATGACTCTTTGTGTGTCACAAGTTGCCTTGAAAATGGATGTTTGAATTTAGACAGAACAGAAATGTGCTTATGAACACTTCATAGATTCTTATGAACACTTACAATACACTCCAAAATATACTTTTGTAATTTAGAAAATTACAGATGTCCAGTCAATGCTTTAATTTATTTTCTCTTAGTTCTCAACACATAATTTCAGCATATTCTTTCATGGTTTGGAAAATTGGTTACTTGTTTATGAAGGGACCCCTTGTGATATCAGTTGATTTGAATGTCTGTTATATTAAAGTTTTTGACTTTTGTTGAATATTTGATGTGTTTTCTCCAGGAGACCCTTCCAAAATTTTGTTTAGAATTAAAAGTGCTTTTCCTTTTGTTATAAAAGCATGTCAGATTGTCAGAAACACAGAGACATATCAGATTTCAGTGAGGGAAGCTCATGTTCAATTCAATCAACAGCATTTTCCATCACATGTATCAGATGCCTTTTGGTGCTCTGTGCTTCTTTCAGTGGCCTCTGCTCTAATCTAGAACTCTCCCTGGCTTCCTTCCTCCTACACTTCTTGCCATTCTCTCTCTCTCTCTCTCTCTCTCTCTCTCCTTTCCTCCCTCCCTCCTTCCCTCCCTTTCTCCCTTCTCTCTCTGCCTCCATCCATCCCTCCTTCTCTGTCTTTGTCTCTTGCTCACTTTCTGCACACTTTAAGAAAACTATATCATTGGTGATTGTATTAGTTTCCTGTTCAGCATTTCCTTTTCCAACTTCATCAAAGGCACTGCTTTCACTCATACAGAAAGTATCATCCTACTTTTGAGATCCCACAGTATCTTATTTATAGATGTACCATGAAGATTTTATTTATCCTCCTAAATATAAACATTTATATTTGTTCCAATTTTTAAACTTCCATGAGCCATAGTAGCAAAAATTATCAAATGCCTGTCTTTATGTATTTCAGTAAATAATCATTAAATTTTTATGTATAGAAAAAGAAAACATTTGTAGCAAACTTTAATTCCCAAACTTCTCTTTGCAAATAATGCATAATGAAGATTGTCATGCATAAAATATTGGGCACTTATTAAACACTGTGAGTTCCAAATAGCTGAAAATTTCATGTTTAAATTTATTTTACAATTGTGACTTTACAATCTAGAAGAACATGTCAGAATGTTACTCTGAGAGATCACTTCTCCAGTACAGCATCCAAACAAAATAAAACCACTGAACTTGTAAGGAACTATGCTTTCAAGAAGAAAGAGAACACAGTGACTATTTTCTCCAGAGATGCTTTGAGAAATGATAAAACTGATTCAAAAGTCGCAGTTCAAATTCAGCATTTACAATATGAAGATGTCCCTAGATGTTTCCATACTTTCATTTTTAAATCTGGATATTTGTAAACTATGTATTATGAATACATTTCTGAAAATTTAGTAAATCATCAAGAACCACACAGTGAGATGCAGTGAATACCATCCCAAAACACAATACTAGAAGAAAATTGCTGATATGTGAATTCTTCTTCCATATATACATGCACAAAACAAACACAAACACAAAAATTAAACCCTATGGTATTTTGTATCTAAATGCTGATTCTTATTAAAGAACAATTTTTTTTAATACTTTTTTAAAAAGTATTAAAAATTTGGGGAAATGCCTTATTTTGATTAGGATTACTGATTAAAATCAATCATCCAGTTCTTTATGTCATGTTCAACATGTTCCAGATGCCCCTGCTGCTGTGCTTGCGCACTACAGAGCACATTCAATTACCTGATGAAGATGTACACTTACCTTCTCAAATCTGAACATGGGACAATGGCAGTGACATGGCTTGGGCCAATTAGAATCTTCAGAATATTTGCTAAAAAGTTAAGTTTGTTTAGAAGATTGTTATAATTGTACGGTCAACATTACACAAATAACACAAAGACTACTTAATTTCAAATGGGCACTTCAGTAAAGGATTGCAAAGATATGTTTACTATAGAGACAATCAAGGAATCTGATCTGTACTATTATGATGCATTGCATTCAAATAGGAAAATAGCATCAATTAACTTATATACATAAAATGTATGTTTTTCAAAAACTGAGTGAGCAATATGAGAAGCCTATTAATATATTTGTTTCATAGCCTTAAAATTCCAAGCAATTCTAAAAGATAGAAAAGCCTCATGCCAAAATAAAACAATCGTTTGACAATGGCATGAGAGGGATGGCAAGACCTGACAAATCTTAGATGTTTGCTGCAGCTAGGGCTTCACTGTCAGTAATGGAGGAGCTGCAAAAAATAAAACCAGGAAACTCATCCTGCAATAAAGTCACAAGATGCAAAGCGTGTTCTAGGTACACTAGATTTGAATTCTCGAGGATATTTAAAGGTATTGGCAATCAAATAACCATGAAACAACTTTGTAATAATTTCTATTCTATTTCAGTTAGTCACTGATTAAGGAATTCTTCAGTTCTGATTGACACACTGTGGTATCTTAGGTCATGTCAAAAGTAACAATATGCAAAATACTTATAATCTCATAGACAAAGTTCAAAGCATGTAGGAGAGACTGAGACTGCCAATTAATGGAAAGAGTGATTGTACATGTAAAGGAACCAGAAGGTACTGGCATTCATGAACCTTATCTGGCTGATGGGGCAAAAGTCATATTCCCTGTTACTGGTGGTTTTTTTCATAATTTTCATATATATGACAAAAATCTGGACTGAACAGTCAAAGAAAAGGTAATTGACCTTTAGCTTGAAAGTATAATGCTACTCTGGTATAAGAAATATATAAATATTCTCTCACTGATGTAAGCAGTTGTTCTGACTAGTGCCAATATACCATATTTTCCTGGCCATTTTGTTCTACTAGGCAATTGAGGCAAGAGCTCCTTTCTGGTGTTTTCCTGTCTTACTGCTTGAGTACTAATGGCATCTGTTATCTCCCTGTCTACTACACTAACTTTCAGAACTCTTCTGATTACTATAGATAACTAAATCATTCTTTTTCTCTTGGTCTTAATCATAGATGATTGTGAATAGCACATTCTGAATGTGGATAATACTTGGCCTTTAATTTTTTCTTTATTCTTGAGAATTTCATACATATAGTGTAATATGACCACATCTTCTCAATTTCCCCACCTTAATCTCCTCTGAAAACATCTTCAAACTTCATGTCTTTTTTTATAACCCCTAAGTCCAGTTAATACTGTTCATATTCACATGGGTATAGTGCCACCCACTAGAGCATGAGGAATCTAATAGTGGCCACATTACCGAACACTGTGCACTGTTCCTCAGTAAGCAGTGGTGCCTGAATATCATCTCTGACACTACCTCTCCTGGATTTTCGCTGGCTTGATCTTGCACTGGTCTTCTGTAGTAGGTAACCACAGCTCCCATGAGTTCTTGAGAGCTGTAGCCATGTCATGTCCGGAATCCAATATATCACAGCAATCCGCTATAGCCTTGAACTCTTACATTCTTTCTGTATCCTCTTTTGAAATGTTCCTTGAATCTTGGTGTGGAGTTGAGAGTTGATAAAAATGCGCCATTTAGAACTGAGTACTAAGACTTTGCTCAGCACTTTGATGCCTTGGCTGCTGCTAACTTGAAAACAAAGCTTCTCTTACCATAGCCGAGAGCAACCACAGTCTGCAGGTTTAAACATAATATTTAGAAGGCAATTCTAAAACATGTTCATTTAGCAAAATATAAATTACAGACTTTAGCCTAGAACCTATGTCCTCCAAGTCATGGGCTTTTGGTCAGGATTTTATTACAGGACAGGAAGTTCCTTCCCATTAAGCAGACCTCAAATCCAATCAGAAAGTAGATATCTCCAAACAGTCCTGTCACTACTGCATGAGTGTGCATCTCTCCATCTCTCCACTGACAAGCCAGTGTTGAAGCAGGCATGGTCCGGCTCTAGGTCAGTTTATTTGTGACTTCATTCTCCAGCAGCCTGCTTAGCACTTTCTGACACTGAGAAAGTCAGCCAAAAGGATGGAAGCTTTCTGGTTTGTTCAATAATGAATTCTCTTTGTCTTGCAGCCAAAGTGTGTGTGGTTCTTCAGTTACAGGTTCTTATAATCTAGTTATTAGGGTAACCGTGGGCAATGACAATAACCTGTTATTTTGAAGACTTCTGATTCCCGACAAATTGCTTATAAGAAAATGCCCATGTATTGCATTTTTCCTCTAATAGCTAAGGTCTTCTGAGAATGACATTATTCACCTATGCAGGTTAATTCCACTCCAACTCTTTTTATTAGTTTATAAATTTTTTCAATTACCCTTTTAGCTTGTAGGTTTCCAAAGCTTTTTCATACATCATTATTTTGGTTAACCCACTCAAGACCCCCATGCCTCTCCACTCTTAGAGCCTTCAACTCTATGTAACCCTTAAACTCCAGTGGTAACCTTCCATATAGCTTTATCTACAACCTGCCTATAGGTTACCTCTCCACTCCCTGATTTCCTCCATATTCTTGTATCAATCCTTGCTTAAGCCTTGAGCACCTAGTATTCCACCCA
>LZPO01068417.1:0-10610 GCA_001675575.1 Neotoma lepida
AGAGGAAAAAAAAGTAACTCAAGTTTACTAATACTGAAACTCCCAATAAGCAAAGTTTCATCTTTTAGAATCTAGAGCAACTCATCTAGAATTTTAAATAAATAAGTTTAAGTTTATTCACATCTTCTGGTCCAAGCAGAGTTCTAGTGCCATGACTCTGCTTGCTGTTGGTCAAATTCTCCTATTAGTCTTTTGATGTGAGCCAGCTTGTTATGAAGATACTCGCATCTGTATTTTTCTTCATGGTAATTGGGACTGGACTGCAGACAAAGAAAACAGTAAGGAATTAGGTCACAGAATCTACAGTGCTTTTCACTGCAGGCCAGGTGGCATAATGGTGATACCCACCTGCTTGATCTTCTGATACTCTTGTAAGACTTCTTCATGAACATTCTGCAAAATTAAAAATTAGAAATGAGAAGAGAAGGCCTTTAAGAGGCAATACAGTATCTAACTGGTATCTGGCAAGGTGTAGGAAATATTGATGAGATGTAACTTGGGACATTTTTATGGAAGGTAATTTGGCAGCAGCTATCAAAATAGCAAATGCAAAATTGACTCAGCAATTCTACAAGTTCTGCAGGTCTACCTGCCTGAGCTTATGATGCAGACAGACACAAGGCTAGCAGCTCTGCCCAGCAAAGGACAATACACACTATGGAAATGCTCTTCTGGCTATACAAGGAATACCAAGAGGACAGTACAAACAAACAAACAAACATAAGTGCTTTCTGGGCTGATGTAAAAATTCTCTATGAAGCACTGTACTAGTAGAAAAAAAATCAAAGTAAAAAATAACATAGGTAGTTTGATACTATCATTAAAAGTAAGACATTACTATATTTTAATTATCCAATAACAAGATTTCTTCTAAATTTAAGGAGAGCAGGAAACACAATAATGATTTAAGTTACTAGAATGTAACACATTGTCTCTTACAATTGCAGAAAACTTACCCTACTTAGTTGTGTGTTTGTATGTTTCACAATACATTATATATTACAGTGGAACAGGCTAGTGGGATGGCTAGTAGGGACGGTGAGAAATGAAAACCAGTTCAAGAGCATCCCACCTACCTGGTACTCTTTTGAACCTGGAGAAAGGCGTTTTCGTTGTGCATCCAGTTTAATAAACCTCCTGGCTACAGTCTCCATCCTGGCATGCAAAGCTCTGTACTCGTCATACTCAGCATTGAAGTCATCCTTGTAATTCTGGCGCTGCTCATAGGAGACAATAGCAATGTATTTTCTAATAAGAGAGAGAAACAGGATAAATGGAGAGAAAGAATAAGTATGGAGGCAGGAGTCTGGGATGCCGCCTTCTTGCATGTGTCTCCAGTAACTGAATGCCACTCTGTCTCTGGTTTGTTGCCAGGCCACTCAGATAGCAGCCCTCAAGAGTGTCCTTGGAGAAGGAATGTGGAAAAGATCTTAGTGGAATGGAACCACAGAAAATGAAAAGTGTTCTTCCATACTTGCTTCCAGAGCCTTCCCCCAAACAATTTACTATCACAGTGGAGGAGACCAAGCCATCTGTTAGCAGTCACAGAAGTGCTTGATGGGTAACATGACAACAGGAGAATACCACATAGCCACTGAGCACTCAAGCCAAGGCTGGACCAGGACTCCCTGCTTTGTGAGAGGAGGTGTCCTTTAAACCTGTGACAAGCAGAAATCTTCAACAAGGGGCTTCCGGTTTGCTCTCTCCATTCCTTTCTTGACATTTCTAACTAGACAAATTAAAGAAAACATTTTTGACAAAGAGTGGGGCCGTCCACCAAAGAAAGTTTCTCTAGTTTTATATATCCTCCCACTTTCGGATAAAGAAAGATTTATTTAATATGTGTACACATGGGTGCCTACATGTATGTGTGTGTACCACATGTGTGCCTGACACCGCATGGAAACTAGAATAGGGCATTGGATCCTCTTCAACTGGACTCACAGACAGCTATAAATCACTTAATGTGAATGCTGGGAACTGAACCTTAGTCTTGAAGAACAGTAAATGCTCTTAACTACTGAGTCATCTCTCTAGACCCCCCTTTTGGATTTTTGGAGAGCTAGTCTCATATTGCCCAGGTTGGCCTCCATTTTACCACGTAATTAAGGCTGGCCTCCTACCTCTATTTTCTGAGTGCTAAGATTACAGGTGTGCACTGCCACAGGCAGAGGATTCCTCCAGCACTTTCCAACACTAAGTTACACTTACACAACAGAAGGCCAGCGTTGTGCTGCTTAGTCTAATTCACAGTCTTAATAGGATGCCACCAATCTGTACTCGTCCTTAGAATCCAGTAAGTGGATCTTCACTGCATGCCAGGTGATTCAGCAGGAAGTCAGTTACAAGATCATTTTAACAGTAAAACAAGCAGTATCATTAGTTCGCAGTCGGCCTTCTTTTTTGCCCTCTGTTTTCCTGCCATGGATGGCCCAATTTCCTTGATTATTTTGGGTGAAAATTGAGATCAGGCAGCTGGTGAGGGCTGCAGGATACATCCTGAGGTGCACACTTGGGCCTTCTGGTGGTACATCTTGGAACTGGGGCCTCTCCAGATGGTTTTATATAATCCTACCAGTTTTATTTAAGTTGCTGTATCACAGATGCCTTGCTGGGAAAGTGAGAAAAGTGACGCAGTATGCAAACTGAGCGTCCTCATTAATATTTTTATTTCTGCTGAGTTAAGACAGTGTGGAGGTTGGGTCTTGTAAGTGTAACTGAAAAAGTGGAAGTGTGCCGATTTAAGCTGCCCTGCTGGTCTCAGCTGCAAAAGGAACGCTGCCAGCCACACAGGGGGAGCGGTCCTCCCCAGACATGCTCTTATAACACGATGGAGGAAGCCCTGAGGGTGAATGAGGTTCCGGGAATAAGCATGCATAAGTAAAGAATAAGCCAGTCTTGAAACTCAGGTTTAAGTAATTGTGTAATGCATTTATTTCACTTTCTAAAAATCTGGCTTTTAGTATTTTATTTAATAACTTCATTAAGGAAAAATACCAACTAGGCCAACAATTGTGTTGTTGTTTGATACTGGCATTTTAACAACCAATATTTAACAAATTCTTAAGATTTTGCAGTTGGTTTTTAATGAGGTGACAGAGTAAAAATGCATGCAACAAAAGCATTCCTGGTATATAAAAGTTAGTAATATTGTGGTTACATATGAATTATTCAAAGACTGACCATGGATGGAGGTTCTATTGAGTCTCCTTTTGGTTTTCTTATGAGGTAACTTAAGTTCTGTGTTCTGGAAATGTTCCTGTTATTTTAGAAAATAGCTATATTGGTTGGTATAAAACTTAGTTGTTAGTTTGGGTAAAAGATAGTGCTTTTATTTAATCAAATTAAGCACACAACAAAAGCCTTAGAAATGTGACAAATATACAAGGATTCATTCAGGCAGAGGATCAACACTTCTTAGTGATGATACTTTCCTGCTGAAAGACTACATTAACACATTAGGACTAACCTAAAACACTTCTTAAATATAATTAGCCAGTTAGGCTGGCAAACACGGCAAAAGCTTTGAATTCATGGCAGAGGTTTTAGGATACACTATTTTATATAAATCACTATTAATAAAAGGATTTAAAAATCAATCAGAGGAGAATGCTGTGCTGGGCTCAACTTTCACAAGTCTGAGGAGAAGCAGGTGGGTGCGGGGGTGAAAGCCCTCAGCAGTGGGTCTGTGGGTCTGTCATGGCAGGCTGGCTGCTCACCTAAGGCAAAGTACTGAGGAAGGCTCCTCAGGCTCCAGTTAGCTGAGGGGTGATAATTAGCATCATGCTTTCTCATTCTCCAGCAACTGTAGCTTTCTACTGGTGGTAAGTAGAAGTGACAGCTTTGTTCATTTAAAACGTTCTCTCCTCTGCAAGAAGCAAGGTTCAAAGTATCTCCTTCCTAACTTTGCCCACTATGAGATGGCACTAACAGAAAAAAATGTGCAGACAGCTCTGATTATATTTTCATGCTCTGTTTTACCTAGTTTGCAAATTTGTTTCATTTTGAAAGCTATCTGCTGTCAGAGCTTTTTGCTTTTCCATGCTTCCTTTTCCAGGCACTTGCAACTTAATTATTTTCTTCTTATAGAAGTCTTTTATTATATGAAAAAGCTAGAATTATATGTCCAAGTTATAATTTCTGTGATAAGCAGTTAGAAAAACATTCCCAGCTCAGCAATTAGCAACTTGTTGTCACAAGAAAAACTTACACCTCTTACTAAAGTGAAATGATCTAACTTTACTATTCTTTCCCCTTAAAATTAATTTGAGAAAAAGACTTTTATTTATATAAAAATGAAACTATGCCTGCTCTGTATTGTTCAGTGCAGAAGTTCAAGCACTCTGCAGCACTCTGGGCCCTTCTAGGGGTTGCGCATTGATGGACTGTCAGCTTTGAAAGCTATGATGCTCAGCCTGGCCCTGGAACAAAGACAAGCTTCTCTGTACTTACAGACCAACGGACACTGTTCTGAGCAGGGGAGGCACAACCTGCCCCTGAAGACAGCGGTGCACTGGAGACAGCAGGACACTGTTCTGAACAGGGGAGGCACAAGCTGCCCCTGAAGACAGCGGTGCATTGGAGACCGCAGGCTTAACGGCAGCCTTTCCATTGCAGAGGTGGCTTCAGGACTCTTATTTCCGGAATTTCTTACTTTTTTGATTTGCAAATTATGGGAAAAGAATTTGCAGACTTTCTAAAATTAAACAGCTCTCTCCATTGGCAGACAGAAAACTTACATCAAATAATCTGGGAGTTCAATTGTTGAAGAAGGCTCCATGGAGGCAGTGCAACCTTCTTTAACTCCTATGAAGGGGAAAAATCAGAGCGTTCATCAATCAGAATGGTTATCAAATGCCTCTAACTTTAAAATAGATTAGAAACATCTGGAACACTTTTCCTCAAATTCTTTTCTTCCATCTCAATAGGCAACAGCAACAAGGAATACAATGGAATACAAACAATGGAGGCCTGTGACCAGTGCCAGCAGAGCTGACGCCAGGCATTTAACGCACCCTGGCTACTGCAGTGTCTGCACAGCAAAGGAATTCCATCTTAACCCAAGGTCAAGCTTCTATTCTTTCATCAACAGTTGTGGCATCTGCCTAGCAATTCAAAGACTGTGGTGGCAGATGCAGCCAGACAATGGGAGATACAAATTTTACATCAACATCTACTTTTCATGGGATTCACACAAGACAGAAGAAATAATAAGTCAGGTAGCAGCCTGTTTGGGCCACTGTATTTTCAGGTAGTGGGACTGGATAGGAAGTTTTCCTGTCAATTCACAATAAGGCATTAATGAATGTGGATTCATACTCCTCTCACAGTACTAGACAGAGTTTAGGGAAAACAACAAAAAATGTTTAGTTACTCATAGCTATGCTGTTAAAAGTAGGTAAATTCTCAGTATTACACAACTTCCAGGGGCTATGTTTAAATGTTTTATTAAGGTAATTTCTTTTTTAAATTCAAAGCACACTTAATAACTCAAACTCTAATTTGCTGGCAAAACATGTGTTCACTATAAAACAAATGTGAGTACCTGACAATTTATCAGTCTTTTGAAAGATAAAATACATTAAATAAATGACATAGACTCAGTGGGCTTATTGTTCACGTATACAAATTTGACTCAGGCATGGCCACAAGAACCTGAGTCTTCAAGGAAGAGCATTAAGTACAGAATCCTTCTTCCTTGCCATAGATGGCCGACCAGTTCTAACGGATACAGAGGATATGGGTCTGGATCTGTCCTCCACTTGTGATGATCATACTTGGTTCTGAAAAGTTTTCCTACATACCACAAAAGAAGGATCTAAAGACAGGGTAGGCCTGTTTATCCAGGTCTCTAACCTTGAGAACACACAAGTTTCTGTGGTAGTCTCAGCACACTGGAATCCAGTTCTCTTGGTACTAGAATGACTCAGAATCACTCTCCAAGGGTGCAAGTGTGGAAAGGAGAGGTACCCAAGAATCTGGCTTACTAAACATGAAATTTTACTTCAGAGTTTATCCTGACTTGACAAACTAAAGTACAAAGAGTGGTGTAGGTGGGAGGGGGGAATAACTTTTACTTGGGCCATTATCTACTATTATGCTGATCTACACACTTCAAGAGATATGCTTTGCCATGCAATACACCCAATCTAGGTCAACTGTATCTTACTGTAACTCCTCCCTCTGCAAATTTCACTAAGAGAAAATAATGACAGCTCCTTCCATTCAGCAGGGATGGTCAGTTAAACCTCAGGATTTCAGGTCTTCAGTGTTATGAACAGGATATGGAGTAACAAGTGACTTAATTAGTTTACTAACAAAAATACCCTTAATCTCTATCAAGCTAATAAAAGCCAGGAACCTTGTGAAGCCAATTACTTTCACTGCAAATGACAATGACGTGAGCTTACCCGTTTTACAAAGAATTTGACAATCTTTCTGTGCTAATATTAATTACAGCAGGAAAAATGGATATTTTCTATGGCCTATTGTGTATCTGTTTAAATCAATTCAAGAATGGCATGTACCTATTACACTGAGGTTGCACAATATGACAGAGAAGGAAAAAGCGCCAAAGGGGAGTCTTTGGAGAACAGTAAAGTCACTTTAAAATGCCATTATAAATCTACATAAAGAAATCATGTTTAATACTTGGCTAAAGAGAGACTGAAGTGACAGCTACAAAGTGGAGGAAAACAATGTGGTGCTACAAAAGCACAAGTTACGATTAATTCAATAGAAAGTCATTTGCTTAAAAAGCAATCTACAGATCATCATCGACACAACTCACACTCCTCTAGTTCATGTTACACAGAAAGCATTTTGTCGTTTCTTTTAAACAAATGTAAAATACCTTCACTGGGATTCGGACTGGAGTTCCTCAACTTGTCAGGTTCTTCTCTCTGAAAGTCTTCCTCCTTTTCCTCCACTGTCTCAATGTCGTGCTTTTTTATTTGGTCCTTTTCCTTGTGTTTTTTAGACTTCTTTTTGGACTTCTTGTGAGACAATGGGTGGTTTTCTTCCATAGGCTTTGGACACTTTAGCAGAACTGAGCCAGGGGGTAACGTTTCCAGACAAGTCCTAGAGGTATATTTGTCTTGCTGGTCCTCAAAGATGCTACCATTTTGACTAAAACTGTCAATAGGTAGGTCTTGAGTCCCCCGGCCTTCTGGAGTGCTAGGGGAATTGGAGTTGGAATTTACAGTCTGAGGAGGATTTGAGACAGGCAGGTGGGTTGAAGGCAGCGGTGAGGGTGTGGGGATGGCAGCAGCTGCAGGCGGGGGTAGGAGGCCTACAGAAGATTTCTCACTGGTGGGGTTCAAATGGCCATTTAATGTTGGTGGGACTCTGTTTGTCAGGTGAGATATTCGAGCTTTTTTGTTCATCAAAGGATCAATGAAATCTGAATCCAAATGTCGTTTCTGGGGGTAGGGGGAGAAAAGGGAGAGATTTGACAGCTGAGCAGCCTTAGTCATCACACTATAAACTCACTCAAAAACGAACCTCTCCCAACACACACACACACACACACACACACACACACACACACCCTCTAAAAACCTCCAACCAAACAAAAAAATCCAATTTTAGTTCCTCTGTCAAAAGAAGAATAGGGGAACAGTGCCAAATAGTGCTTTTAGAGCTTGCAGGCAGGCTACCCTGAATCCCAGAGACTACTCTGATTTATGTGCATTAGACCACTCGCACAGCATTAAATAGAAGTACCATCCTTTATCCTAGTTGCAGCTGGCCTAGTTTTAGCAAGTGAGAAGAGAAAGCAGTATGCACCATTTGACTATGTGAGTACTAGTAAGTCTGGTAAAGGGCAATGTGCCCACATCACACTGTGAACTAGCTCATCTTTACATTCATTTCTCTAAGTACAGCTATCACTGGTGAAATGCCATTTTACTTCTTCACTGTACATAATGTTCACAGTTGTAAACTAAGTCTATGAAGACTGCCTCACTAAAATAAGGTAGATGTATTTTAAAAATCTTGTTGTTTTAGTTCAATCCAGTACTCACAATAAACTATATAAATTACAAAGGAAAATGAACAATTGAAAAGTATAAAATTGCAAGCCAGTTAAATACTTTTGTAATTGGACTTACAAGAAAATAATAATCAACTCATTAATTCATTTCTGTTTGCACTTTACGTAATTCAGTCAGAGTAGAAATAGCTTCACAATAGTTAGCATTAAAAGTGAAGTCTCCACAGACAACTGACATCTGAATATGGACCTACTCATCTGTCCTCCCACGGTGTTCCGCAGAGTGGTCTCTAACACTCTGACACACAGCTAGCCTCTTGCTTGTGTTACCCACACATCTGTCTGCTTTCCCCTAGTTCTTCAGAGGAGGGTACAGAAAGAGGAGGTGCTGTGTTAGCAATACTGGGGTGGGTAGGGAGGCCTCTGCCAATGTTGGCCCAGAGCACTCAGGACAGGGGAACTCTCTGAGATGTCCCACTGAGATGATTCTAAACTAGAAAAGTCTGATTAGGAGTCTTCTGATTACAGTCAAATTGAAAACAACAACAACAACAACAACAAAAACTTTAAGAAAATGCATTTAGAAAGTGCCACCATTTTTTAATTTGCCCCAACATATTTTCTACAAAAATGTTCTTCTACACATTTCAGATAAAATCAAATATCTTCAATTTTCCATATAACCTGAGAATTATATGGGACTGGATGGGTTTTCCAGTTAGTGACCAAACTGAAAAGCAGAAAATTTTACAATAAATTTTAAAAGTGGCCAGCAAGGTATGCTTTAAGCCCATTGACAAGCAGTGCAGCACAGTGTAAAGCATTCTAGACTGAGGTCAAAACTGAAAGCCTGGCCATAAATTAGTTCTGGACCTTGGGCAGGTCATATGTACAGTTTCCCTCACTTATAAATTAGAGACTGACTGAATGTGCTGAGCTGCAGGGCAGGCTTAGGATTTTGTAACTTCCTGACATACCTGCGGAGATGAGGCAGCATCTTTGCTGGAACACATGGGAGACTCTGACCGGCTAGGGCCAGCATTCTGAGATGGATTTAGTTTTCTGTAAAGGAAACACATTTTCCAGGTAATAAAGAGGACTCTGAAATGCACAGAACAGAAAACTATCCCTGCTTCTCTTTCTCACCTCAACACTAAAATAACACTGACCAGAATATTACTCATCTGTACCATTTTTAAAGACAAGGGGAAAAAGGAGCTTACCTAGAGAGCACTGACTCCAATGACCGTCTGTCTGTCTCACTGTAACCCGGCCAGTCTCGCTGGAGCTCCTTAAACACATAGTCCTTCAAGGTATAGGAAAGGTCCTTAGGATTCAGATTGGCCACCTGGAACATAGTATGCAAAGAGAGTATTAGCTATTTTTGTTGGCTATATAAATCTTTTTTATGATCCTCCTGGGAATATACCCAAAGGACCCTATATCCTACCACAGAGACACTTGTGCATAATATTCATTACTACTGTACTCATACAAGAAAGGAAATGAAGCCAGCCTAGCTGTCCACCTTCTGTTGAAGAATGGATAACAAAAAAGTGGTAAACACACACGCACACACACACACACACACACACACACACAGTGGAATTCTAGAAAAATGAAATTTTCAGGAAAATAGATGGAACTGGAAAACACTATATGAAGTGAAGGAATCTAGTCTCAGAGGACAAAAATCCTCATGTTCTTTCTTCTGTTTACTTGAACGTTTGATGTTTGTATGTATATAATTTTGTAAGCTAACACATGCACGGCACCCATATGAGGACAACTTTGTGGAATCATTTCTCTTGTACACCTTTGTGTGGGCTCTGAGAATCAACTCTAATAACCAGGCTTGCAGAGACGCACCTTGATCCACTGAGCCAGTGATTCAGTGCCACTGAGTCACAATAAAAATCCCTGGTCACTTCTATTTAAGCAGAAAATGAACAGGACCCTAGTGGTGAGTTACAGCCTCTCAGCCAGCAGCACAAAGTGTCTCTACAAATACTACCAATTTTGATAATCATGCTTTTTATTTCTTTTGTGATAATCAAGTTTATTTCTTTTATCTGCCAACTTTCCTGAAGAACTATTTATTCAAGGTCCTTGAAATCCCCTCAAACCAATAAACTAAATCATAAACTAAAGGCTCCTCAGTATCTGTTATAGGGCTTATTCCCAGGTGAAATCTTTTCCTACCCCTTAACTACAGTTCCTAGAATGTCCAGGTCAATAATCTACACAAATCTATGGGTTTAGGCCAAACTAAAATGAACTAAAAGTACTTAAAAATATTTTATTGACAGTTTCATACTTTATATAATGAATTTTAGTCATTTTGATCCTGCATTCTCCTTTCTCATCCCTCTCAACAAGTCTCCCTCCTACACACCAAAAATACTTCTTAAGGCTAGAAAAAGCTATTCCTTCCCCTAAGTTTGGGAATGGTCTTTTCAATAATTTGACTTCTTGTTGTGTCTTTTAAAAAGTACTATCAGATTTAATAGTTTGTCTCATACGAGCACTAATTTAGTATTAATGTTGTCATAAAGCAGCCTTTCAATCTTGTAAATAAATAAATACAAGATGCAACCAGACTTTCTTTGAAGTG
>LZPO01068418.1:0-10597 GCA_001675575.1 Neotoma lepida
ACACACACCACACACACACATGACATGGATGGATGCAGTAAGAATACATGAGGGACATCAGCTAGAACTGTTCTCATACAACACACCGCAAAAGATTTGAGTGGCTTATATTTGCCTTTACTCAGGGCTCCTCTGAGAATGTCGTTACTACCACCATACACATTAATTTTTATTGGCAAGCCAGGTGAAGAGAGTATAACAGTCAGTAAGGTGATATTTTGGAGATACCTGAAAGACATTCTTGCACTCATTTAAAAGTTTCTATCCATCTGTTTGCTGCAGGGAACTCAACCAATGCAAGGTGAAAACAAACTTTTTTCTAGATGAACAGTGCTAATACCTTGCAACTTAAGGCTATTTGCATTTTGTGACTGACTACATAGTGAAATAAGGAGTAGTTAATATGGAGAAAGGATCTTAGGAAAAAATAACCGTTAGAAAACTAGGCTCAGATATGCACTGCCACCAAACATATTTTCTGATCCTGGGGCAGTAACAATTGTCTGTCCAACANTGAGTTAACAAAGCCAAGTTCCTGGCACTGCACTCATTGGTGGTGGAATACAGTCCCTGCCCTTTAAAAGCTCCAGTGTGATGGAGNTTTGAACCAAATGCTGTCTAAGGTACACTTGACTTTAAAATGTTGTTTCACAAATTTCCTTTAAAAAAAAAAAAGAGTTGCAACCAGTAAGAATGGGAGTGGAATGTTTTGCATCACATAGAATCAGAGATTAGATAATTTGGTAGGCCTGGTGTAAGTGAGGTGTGTTTTCATTATCAAGCCAGGGTGCTCCAGACATAAATCCTAAAGGAGTAATTACCTCATAAGTGATTTAGTAGAGCTGTAAAATAGTCATGGAAATTTCTAGAGTCAGATTTATATCACTAAGGTTCAAGGGCTTTACCTATCACGTAATGAAATTGTTTTCAAGCAGGGCTGGTTTCAACATTTTCCCTTTCTCTTTCTCCTCTTATTTATAAGCAAAAGCACACTGGAAATGAACTTTTCATTTTTCTCATCTGTCAAACAAGTATAATTACAATTAGGGTCCTGCAGAGACATTTTGAGAATTTAATGAGATATAACATGTGAAATACTTAGTGTGGTGTCCACCAAAAACAGTCAATGAATATTCTATCATTTTTTAAAACTGAGGAATATTTGCCTGAAGACACAGATATTTATCAGATATACATATTGTTTTGAACCGGGTTGTTCAAGAAACAGATTCAGGGACTGTGTATATGCACCAGTTTTATCATAAGGTGTCCTCTGAGTTGGTATTTATTTATTTAGGAAAGTAAAGAAGATATAATTGAACAAAGATGGAAACAGCACTAGCCACAAAGACTGGCTCCAAAAGTGGAATTATTCTTCACAGGTGCTTATAAACAATGAGTGGGTACAGACCATCCCCACATAAGGGGCATGGCCATAGAAGATGTAATGCCACCAGCATCTTGGAAAATCAGTATCTTAGTCCTTTAGGGAAGGCCTGGGCAATACAGTGCAGAACCCACTTCAGTGTCCCGTTGTACTTCATAGTTCTATGATTGGTATATAAGATGTCCTCAAAGCAGAGCTTCCAGGATAGTGGTTGATCTGTTTCTCAAAGGAAATTTGTAAGAGAATGGTTTATGGAGCTAAACATGGTTACTACCTTCATATACAATTTCATGGTTTCCATTGACAGTCATCAGTCTTCTGCTATCCATTCAAGACAGCCATTGCCCTCAGTCAGCGTCTCTCCAGACTTAAACAGGCATAAATGTTTAGATAAGAGGACACCTCATAGACTCTGGTTGTTGCAAGTATCTGTTTACTACTGACAATGAGAAGAGTATGTAAAGCAGACACACACACACACACACACACACANGCAAAAATCTGAATGTCAAACATTATTCTGTCACATTGTGTAAATGACAACTGTCCTCCTGATAAGGAGGGGCTTAGCATGACACTATTCATGGGGAGACATCAAGTCACCCCAGATAGGGATCCAATGACAAGCCAAAGTAAGGATTCCACCACAGTCCAACTCAGTGAACCAATGAATGTTACTGGGGTCACATAGGAATATGGATGAGGGATTACTTACAGAAGCAGAAATTACTCAAAGACTTTGGTGACAAAGTCCATCCCAGAATCNGTGAACAGCTCATAAAAACTGGAAACCCTGAGTCCACTGTGCAATCTTCAGGCAATTCCACATGTCAGAGACTGGAGAGTGCCGTTAGCAGGTAGTTCAGTTTTTCTGACCCTCTTCCACGTGGTTCAGCTGGGCTTTGCTTCTTCCAGGCAGCTCAGCTCCTCTGAACCTCTTCTAACCAGATCAGCAGATGTCTGAAAGCATCTCTCTGCAGTCCTTTCTGTTTATAGGTGCTTGAGGGAGGAGGAGCCTCATAATCTCATCAGTTTCAGGTACTTCCTGGAGTTACTGCATTACTTTGTAAGCTTAATGAGTTCCCTGCAGGGTGGAACGTTTCACCTCTCTTTGAACACCCTGTATCTTGATGAACTTTGCCCTTAGACAATCCTGTTGTCTTTCTCACACATACTCACATACCCTTTTAGCATCCTTTGCCTCAACAAGCTTTCCTCCAAGACAGAAGGCTTTAAATTCAGAGGAAACTGCTAAACAATATAAGGAAGTTACTCTTTCCTTGTCTGCTGATCTCTTGGAAGGTCTCAAACTGATCCAGGATCAGTTGCACTTAACAGGTTCTCTTGCAGTATGCCCCCATGAAGTGTCGTTTTTCTTGGAAAAAGGAGCATTAAAGTCACACAGCAGTTCCAAGAACTGGAGGTATAAATGGGTCACTGAGAATGATCCTCAGAGCCACATTTATCCCCATTATTTTCTGGATACACACATTTTATGCATTAATGGCACTGCACGATAGATGGTTATGGTCTAGAAGTCATTGGTCATTCTTCTTGTAAGAGAGTGTCACACTGGAGACTAAACTTTGGTTTGTATGTAGCAGATTGGAGAACTGAAGAAAACAGTAGCTAGATAAAGTTCAATGGGTTGAAACTGTGATCCTTACATGGTCATTGGTATTGTGGATGGGTTGGATGAATGCCTATAGCAGATATGCCCTCTTACAGCAGAGTGGTACTAGGTCTGTGCTATTTAATTGAATCTGACAGAACTGAGGACTCAAGAGCAACTATAACTACCTAGGGTCCTTAATATCTCTCAATGAAGCATGCTGCTTCTCCCAGGGTCCTGTAATATATGAACACTTATCTAGGGGACACATTAATTCTCTACTCCAGAAGTCATGGCATTGCTCTAAAATCCTAGAAGAATGGGTTATAATTCTCCCTTTCAGCCTTGTCATCGACTCTCCCCAGTACCTTTCCACCCCACAGAGAGCACAGGGCCATATGGTTTACTTGACTCTCATGGAGCACAGAGTGTCATATGATTCAAAGAGCAGTGCCATGAGACTGAGACTAGANTTCAGAGTTCTTTCCTACAGTGAACCCCAGTCAAAACTGGAAGTCTTTCACATTAGTCGGAATGTAGTACGGAAAAAAATTTCCTCCAAACTCTTACGAGGTCTGTCTGCTATTGTTCTGATTTCTGAATTATGGAAAAGAAGAGATGCAGTACTTTGCCCCTGCATGTTTGATGGCTTGTGTTGGTAAGCCACAGACAACTGGGCCCCTTCACTGATGCAACATTGCCTTCCGGGTGATAAAATAGGTTTTATTTTTCAGCCTCTGGGATTCATGCATCTAACCAAATTATTTACATTTTCATGCTCATCTGGATGCAATAACATGAGTACAGTGCACCAATGTAATGTTCCATGAACTACCCACATGGACCAGCTTCTTGGGAATACAATATTACAGAGAGCGAGACTGAGAGTGTTCATACTGTTTTCCATCCACAGTAGGTGTGAACTGGATTATAAATTTTTTAATAGGAATGGAAGGAATACATTTTCCAATGGCTGTATCCCATGTGTCTGAGACCTGTTAATTTGCTTTCATAAACATACTACATCTCAGAGCTAGGATATGTTTCATTCCCTAGGATATGTTTCATTTTCATGGAGGACAAAATGGAAAATTAAATGTCTGTCTAAAATGGCTCTCACCTTTGCATCCTTTACAATGTTAAAAATGTCATGAATTTTTACCATTTTATTTATTGTGGTCTTTTAACTATGAATGCTACAATATTGCTTGTTTAAATCAAAATATATTGGATTGTGGTATATTTCATTGCTTCCCACTTAGCTTCTCCCACTACTCAGACCTACAAACCATGGACAAATGTAGAACTTCCACCACCTCCAAAGTGCATCAGTCCAATCATATACAAAGACCTAGAGAACTGGCTACTAGAGCCTCCCTGTGAACCACTCTGGTCCAGGATCCAGTTATCACATGGCCTCCATATACTGACATCTGAGGTCCACGATGATATTTTACATCAGCTGCTATTTGTGTGAATTCTGATGACTGATCTATTTGCATATTTCCTTCTAAGACTGTCTAAGTAAATGGCCACAGACCCACTTACAAAATCCTAGAAAAACCATGCTGNTATACAACTGTTACGGAACTATAGGCTCCTTCCTCCTGGGTACCAGCCTCTCCTGGGTCATTGGTCTCTGGGACAGAAAACTTGTCCTCTCCCTGGAACACTTGTTTTAAGCCTCCTTATTTCCTTGACTGTCTTTAGTCTAAATTGAACAATTTCTTGTGGCTCCCCTCTTTATTTTGTCTCTAGGAAAAATCATAGATTTTGAACTCTTTTCATAGTTGACAGTAAGGCAAGACTCCAAATATTACTCCAACTGTGGGCACAATAACTGTGCCTATTTTGCTTCTGATAGTTAAGCACTGCCACCTGGCTTTATTACTTAAAGACCTGACCATCTCTGTTCTTCTCAAAGAGCCAGATTCTGCCATGACATCCATCACCACTGCCTCTGACTTACAGTGGTCAGACACCACTGAGCTTCTCAAGCAATAGCCTAGATCTCTGGCCTCTCACTGGTGGGTTCTTTGCCACTTGTTATAAACAGTTTCTCCTAGTATCGTCCTGGGAGACAGTATTGCTCACTTACCATGTCAAATTCTGTGTGTCTTACTAACTTTTGATACATGTTTCTTCAGCAACTCTCTCATTTCTAGTTCATTCAGAATGTCCAAAACCCTCTCCAAATTCCCAGCATTACACCAGCCTAGCGACACAGTCATACTATCTCTGAAGGTTCCTGCAGTTTCATTAATTCAGTATTATAAGGTTCTTCCCCACTAAAAACTTCCCCCTTAGGCAACCTCATATTTCATTTCATGCCTTAAACAAGAACCATAGACATTAGCCTTTAGCAGGAAGAAATGGGTCACTTCTGTGGTCCAAAATTATTCAAAGGGATGTATAGATTTAAGAGTTTCAAGTGTATCAGTCCAGATGTCTTCATCTCATGCCTGAGGAAGGCCCTGATTTTGCAAAGCACGGATGCTGAAAATGAAAGTTCAGCCATTTCTGCAGTTTAGATACACTGATCACTCATTGCTGGGGAGGATCCTCAGNGTGTTCTATTCCCTGGATAGAAGTATTCCTCAAAATCTGTTAGAGGATTTCCTTTGTTCAAAACAAGCCTTTAACTGGTAAGAAATTGCCCCCAAACTTCCCTATCCACTACTGTGTTCTTATATAAATTGTCTCCAGAATTTCCAAAATCTTTATGATTACTGTCCTTTCAAAGTCCCCAGATATCTCAGGTATTGCTTTTATCAAGTCTTTCCACCAGTATAACATTGTGGTTTACCACCAGTGGCAGGTGTTTTTATTTTCAGATTTATTTATTTTATGTGTATGTGTGTATGCCTGAGTATATGTGTAATACCATGTAATCCCCGCAGAGGCCAGAAGAGAATGTTGGATCCTCTAGAATTGGAGTTACAGAGATTGTAAGCCACCTGATGTGGATACTGGGAGCCAAATTGAGGATCTCTTTCAAGAGCAGCAAGTGCTCTTAATTGCAGTGCCATCCCTCCAGCTCCAACCAATGACAATCTAAACAAGTCAATCTCATCATACTAGAAACTACCCAAGCCTTTCACCCTTGAGTAGGCCTTGTTGTAGATTTGCCTCCTTGTATAATTCTTGGCATTAATAGTTCAGGAACAGACTCTGGGGTGAATCTGGCTGCAGAAAGCTTATCGGAAAGTGTGTCTTCAAGGCCTACACTAGTAGATTATCCTGTGAGCAGCTCCAGACATAGAACTCCTCATCAGAGTCACACTAACTTTAGACAGGGAACTGTTATAGACCTGAATTGACCAGCCATTGGTTATGGGCTGCTCCTGGAAAGGATTTTGAATTTGATAATTCTGTTTAGCTAAACCAGGGGTTCTCAACTTGTGGGTAATGACCCTCTCCACTGGAGTCACATATCAGATATTTACATTGCTATTCATAATAGCAAAATTACACTTATGAGGTAGCAATGAAAATAATTTTGTGGTTAGGGGTCACCACCACATGAGGAACTGTATTAAACGGTTGCAGCATTAGAAAGGTTGAGAACTACTGCACTAGATGAAAGTCTTGGAAAGGAACTCAGCTGAGACTTGTCACTACTAAACTCTGCATCTGGGGGAAATCATTGCTTCTGTTCTGAAGGGGGGAACAAATGGTACCATTGCATCCAATACATTTAGCTTATTATCTTGGTGGTAGGCAGAACTAAGGCCCTTGAGGAAGATCTACCTGCTGAACAGAACAACCTACTAGGATGTTACTCAACATGGCAGAAGAATGCAAAGACTGTAAGATTGAGGACTTTGGCTCCATGTGAGCCAAACTTCATCATGTGCATCCTTCAATGTTTTCTTGTCTTGGTGTGCACTAGGGTCAAGAAGAGATAGGACTATGGAGTCTAACAGAGAAATGGAAGACAGCTAACCTGGAAGACAGCAAAAGAGGCCACAAGCCTAAGATGTAGAAACCCTTTAGGAGCAAGCTTTCCTACTTCAAAGATCTGAATTATATATAGATCTTCCTTCTTCAAATTGAGCAAAACAATCACTGCCAGGTGTACTCTTCATTTTGGGGTTTTAGTTCCAGATGTAGTCAAGTTGACAACCAAGAATAGCCATTGCATTTTGCATCTAGTTTTAGTCTCTAAGTATTAGAATATGAGATGTCAGATCATAGTCATAAAATTGAGTCATTTTTAGTTTTCCAAGGAAAAATTAAAATGGAGATTAAAGGATGGGGTGGGTATTAACCTTTTATACAGGTGTGAGTTAACAATTTATTCAGGTATAGTAGAGTATCTCACTCTTGGCCCCACTGGGACTTGGAGACAGACTGACTTGTTGTGACAGCCTATTCTGCACATTGCCAGAATATCTGTCTGATTTCTGCTGTCTTCCCAAGACATACCCAAGCATCTCTCCATTTCTCCCCAACCACTGCGATGTTAATAAGGCCAACTTGGCTGGACTGGAAGACACCTCTGGGTCTGTCTGTGAGAACTGACAGGACAGACAATAGATGTGGAAGACCCATGCTGAATGTGGGTGGCACTGTCCAGTGGGTTGGGACCCTAGATAGAGTACAAGTGTAAGATGAGGAGTCCAGCCAGAACATGAAACCTGCAGTCTTCACTGCAGCCACTGCTGTCTGTGGAAAGAACACTCTGATTGCTTCGCCTTTTCAATAGAACTCACACCACCTACTCTCCAAGGAGTTTCAGGACTTTTGTGTTGGGCTGGGACTGCATCATTGCTACCTCTTAGATCTGAGGCTCCCAACTTCTTGAATTAAGCAGCTACCAGGTTCTCCACCTCTCTGATGTAGAGATGGCCATTGCTACATTACCAATCCAACCTAGGCCAACTGAAAAAGTCCATGTGTGTGTGTGTGTATATATATATATGATTCAAATAGTTTATTGATTTTATATGTATATATACATAGGCTCTTTGTTTTATTTTTTAGTCATATTTTCTTTTCTTTTTATTTATTCATTGTTATTTGTTCTGTGCTTTGTTGTATCTGTGTGAAGGTGCCATGTCCCATGGAACTGGAGGTACAGTCAGTTGTGAGTAGCCATGTGGATGCTGAGAATTGAACCCAGGTCCTCTGGAAAAGCAGCCAGGGCTCATACCTACTGAACTGTCTCTCCAGCACCATGTGATGTGTTTTATAAAGGTAAATGTTCTATTCTATTCTTCTAGGAAACCCCCCATTAACAAATATAACCAATAAAAAATGTCTCCAGGTAGGTATGGCCTTGTTGGAGAAAGTGTGTCAATGTGGGGGTGGGCTTTTGAGGTCTACTAAGCTCAAGGTACACTCAGTGACACAGACCACTTCCTATTGCCTGCAGGTCAAGATGTAAGAACTCTTAGCTCCTTCTCCAGTGCCACGCCTGCCTGCATGCTGCCTTNCTTCCCACCATGATGATAATGGACTAAACCTCTGAAACTATAATGAAGCCATCCCCAATTAAATGTTTTTCTTTATAGGAAAAAAATGTCTCCAGGTATTGTGAAATATTCCCCAGAGGGGACAGTTGGAATATGTCCACCATTGGAACAAAACAGAATTGCAGATAGGACTAGTTAGAGCCTTAGACATTATTCAGGGCTGCAGTCTAACTTTAAAATATGGAATGCACATCTCAAGGAAGTAATGTTCCTTGTCCACGTCCCATTGCTTAGTGCCATGTTCCATGGCTATATACCAGTCTGCCATCTCCCTGGACTTCTGGAATAGAAACTGCTCCTAATTAGCTTGCTGGGCCCCATTCACATACACAGGCAAATCAAATAAAGCACAGGAAGTTGACCCAGTTTTCTTATCCTTTCAAGTATTTAAAGTTTCCTTCTTCAGAACTTTTGTGGATAAATTGCTGCTAATGGTGGTTGTCAGGGAAGCATTTCTGCTAATTAGCATTCGTGACATGACAGAGATATACAGAAGCAAATAGGTGCTTCCCAGAACATCCACCTCCCTCCTTTCCTTGAAGTGAAAAGCCTGTTACTCTTTGTGCTCTGAGGCATGGAGCTCAGTAGTCCCTCCTTTCCGGACAATAGGTCATTCCTAAAGCTGCCTCTGAGAGTCCTTCATCAATAAGCCATCAGTTGCCCAGGGTTGGTTTGTTTTGTTAATTTGCAGTTCTATTTTTACTGAACAGAAAAGTAAGATCAATAGCAACCATAGGGATTTCTAGGCAGCTCCACTCTCAGCTCTTACTTGCATTTGAAAGCATAACAATGTCAGCAGAATTAATTAAATTGCCATCACCGTGTCTCTCTCATCCATCACTCACTCACACACTCCTATGTTAACACACATTGAAATCAGCAGAATACACATTTACATATGCACCCACCTACGCTTGAAGGAAAATATGCTAATTTTTTTCATTTGTATCTGTGAGTTTCGATCTCTTGAAAGCATATTTAAAGCATACAGGAATTGTGAGACAACTCGGCTTTCTCAAAATGCCAAACATGGAGCATCTTGAGGAATTTCTGTCAGCCCCCTGAAAACATGAATCTGTTAAATGATTAATCAATAACCTAATCAAACTTTGATCTATAAAGTCAAGGGGAGTAGGATACAGATCCCAACTAATTTGTGTGGTATGGCCAAGCTGAAACCAGGAGAGGGGTTTGAATCTCGAGGAAGGAACAGCACTACCCAATAATAAGGTGGTGTTGGACCCAGAAAATCTGTTAATTTGGCTGGTCAGCAGAGCAGAAAGGCATGAGGGAGTACAAGTATGGCCAGCACAGTAGTCATGGGGGAGTGTAGTTATGGCTAGAAGAGCAGAGGGAATGGGATAGTGCAGGTATGGCTAGCAGGGCAGGAGGCATGGTGGGTGTAGGTATGGCCAGNAGACTAGGCAAGCATAGAGGATTATAGGTATGACCAGAGCAGGGGTCATGGGGGTGTATAGGTTATGGTCTGTAGGGCAGGGAGGCATGGGAGAGTGTGCGTGTGGCTAGCACCACAGGGAGGCACAGAGAATGCAAATTTGAAGTGTCTGGCACCCAGTAGAATCTTAATCAGAATTTCCTTGATTCTTACTCTATTTTCATGAATAGGCCTGAAAGAAAGGACACTCATAGCTGAGGTTCTGCATGATTTACAATGGGGCTGGCAAACTCTTTGACTGCAGCCACCATCACAATTTCTGGCATCAATGTGTATCAACTTAAAACTCCCTTACATGGTGATCTAGCCAGGATTTAATCACTCCTCATGGCTACCAAGGACATTCATAGTGGAGCCTATGTGCTCCTTTCCTTCTCCTGATAATACAGCATAGATCTTTGAGCTTTGCCAAGTACCACATCTCAGCCTGTGGCTCACAACCTCTGAATGGGATCCCATGTGACCTCATAGAGTAGAACAGCCCCCCTTTATGTGACCTAACTTCTGCCTTGAACTTCAAGCGGACAATACAGACTCTCCTTGCAAAGAATAACTAGTATAAGACCCCAAACTTTTATTTGCTTTCTGTGTCTGTGAGGCAAAGTAGCACTAGTTAATATGTGTTGGTCATTAGCAATGTGGCTGTAATTACGGTAAGTGCCTTT
>LZPO01068419.1:0-10585 GCA_001675575.1 Neotoma lepida
CCTCCTTAACTCGTGCCAAGCTCGTGACAAAGACCTGGCTGAACATCACTTAGGGGGGAAGAGCTGAGGATTTAAAGTTTTGGCAGTGGGAACTAATAATGTTGGGATTTATGTTCTAGTAAAATACTTCAGGCAAAGGGATGAATATAGAGCAGGCGATAAATACTATGAAGCAAAATAAGACAGCTATGATGGGGGAGAATGGTAATTTGTATAAGGGGAGGCAAACTATCTGAAATGTGTACTCTTAACTCAAAGATGGGCTGTCTAAAAGTATGCACTACATGGTGTTCTGCCTCGCTGTCTTCAAGCATATACACCCTCCTTTTTCTGAAGTCATTTTGATCCTGTAGGTTTTATCATAACTAAAATATGGTCACTTCATTCTGAGGTACAGTCCCATGTAGCACAATTTCCAAAGACACAAGAAAGGCATTACTGAGCCATGTTTTCAGGGCAACATTGGACACGAATCAGCTCCTACTTATCAATGAGCCAAATGACATGTAGCCAGCATTCTCTGTGTGTATATACTAATGCAGTGAGAGACTGCAAACAGTGGCTGGATTCAGCTTCTCCAACTCCTAGTCCAGAGATCTCATAAAACTAGAAGGTAACTAACCTTAAGTAACTTCAGGTATTTGAAGGCCATATACTGTGTGGTTATACAAGGCAAAATTGGGGCCAGAAAATGCTGGTAATAAAGAGACAGGGTTGCCAAAATATAAGGATACATTGTTAATGCAGTCATCTGAAGATGTCCTGGGCTGCTTTAAGAGGTCTCTTGTTCCAGCTTTAGTGGAGTTTTGGAGCCAGCAAGTGGAGAAGGTGTAAGTAACCATTTAATATACTACATGTGGTTTCCAAAGAGTGTTCCTGAGCATCTTCAGAACTGAATGTGCTTTTGAAGTAGCCGTAATTTCAGTACTTTTACCAGCTCAGGGGCGTCTTTCTTTCTGGTTTACACTAGAGACTATTCCACGATGATAGGGACACATTCACCATCGAAAGACTTTCTGTTGACAGTTACACATTCTATACATTTCCACAGGTATTGTTCTTTGATGGCTTGTCATCTTTTAAAGGATTGGTTATCACAGACATTTGGCAGTAAAGAACTTAGGAAACAAATAATTTAAACTATTCAATACACAAATCCATTATTACCAAACACACACCCACACCCACACCCCCCACCACACACATGCATGCACACACACAATTCTGACATTTCCTAACAGGAAAATATCTATTCCACAGATACTCATTAGGAAGACCTACCTTCTGACAAATGGATACAATTTATTTCACCAGTTTATAGAGATGCAGTTAGTCTATTTGAAAATTAAAAAATAAAACCAAATTCACTCACAAGGTTGTATGATCTTGACTTAAAAGCTATGTTCCTTGTGTAAGAAGGCAAAGCCCCTTTTCTGACAAGGCTGAGCAATGGCAAGATGAACTTCAGATTCTGTAGGTGATGGCTATGCTTGTCTTTGTGGATTTGGACTTTAGGTCTTGATGCATCAGCAAAAGTGAGGGGGAACAATGGGATGACCTTAGAGCCCATCTGCCAACCTAGTTCTTTAGTATCTGCTGCACCAAAGGTAAACTTAGCAGTCAGCTGTATACATCAAATAGTTTTCAATTGCAATCTGACATGTCTTATAATCAACCATACTTTTGCTGGTGGTCCTGATAAAATAGTCTATAAAATATGATTTTGTATTCATGCCTGTTTAGGTATCCTAGAAAATCACACATTTGTTAGAAAATCACACATTTGTTATTTCTATGTATACTTTTTCTTCATTGAAATGATTTTAGAACAATGTATAGTCTCCCAATCATAGGAGCTCCTTGTGAGCTTCACCTAGCATTATCCACCCATCTCTGCCATGTGCTTCAGTTGCAGGGGAGGATTCTGCAGTTTCTGACTTCCCCACTACTTCATGTGTCTTCAACCTCTGTTCACCTTTTCCTCCTTTGTATTTCTGAGGGACTTCATTTCCAGTGATTTTTTCAAACCTCACACCTGAGTTTCCTCTCGTTTAGATCTCATTGGACACTTATTCCCATTTCTTTCTTTGTCATGGACTTCTCTGGTATACGCATCCACAGCACCTAGCACATTGTCTCCTTATAATACATTTTGAAAAACATTAAACCAAACACACCACTCATTTCCTACATCTGCGTTTGCTTCAGCTTAGACTAAATGAGGCCCAGACCAGTTGAAGAAAATACTAGGAAAGTAGAGATTGCATGACTTTTGATACTACAGTTCATGTTGGTTATAAACATTCATTTCTTCCTCTTTAATTTGGGACTTTATTGAGACTCCCGGAAATTCAGATGAGCATCCAACAGCACACGGTCTGCTATTCTTGCAAATGGACACCAATTTAACCAACTCTTCCAGAGGCTTCTTTACAGTTGGCTTTAAAGGAATGCTTAACTACAAAGGAGAGTGAAATAGTCCATTTTCCAGAGAAATAAGATAAAGTAAAGAGAGAAACAAACCCTGAGAATGACATGTATTTTCATAAACTTCAAGGTGGTAATGCAATTCTAAAAGTTTTCTAGGCATCATTGGTACATATTCTTTGAACTCTGACCTATGCTTTTATCATCAGGGTGGCAATACTTAATGAAACAGTGTGGCTTCTGCCTGGGGGAAGATGAAGAGAGTGGTGAGCCTGGGTATGTTTTTGTTGAGGCAGTGAGATTCTTAGCTGTTTCAGTTTTAAGTAATTACAGATATTTAATACTCATTTAGTACAGTGACTGGGCCATTATAATTAGAGTATTTTAAGATTAATATCAGGAGACAGAGGTAGGTGATATTTATGAGTTCAAGGCTAGCCTGGTCTACATAGCAATTCCAGTCTAGCTGGGCTACATAGCAAAACCCGTTTAAAACAACTAAACCCAAAACAACAATAAAAACAACCAACCGAACAGCAATAAATATCAAGCATGTCAATTAGAATGGATACGTTAAGACTTACAAATTATATTTTATATGCATTTCACCTAGGATATATTTCACTTGAAGACTCAAACCTATAAGTCCCACTTAGACCAGTGATATTCATAAACAAACAGTAAGATGTTCCTAGTATATAATGCTAGGCTTATTTGTCACATGTCACTGTTACATTGGCCTCAAAATTAAAAGAGGTTATTTATTGATGAGCTCATGTTATTAAAGATAATATTGGTGAAAGGGAAAAAAAGGAAAAATAAAATTCCTTGACTAGACACCAAGAAAATACTTAATTTTTATTGTTTATGTAAGTTAAGGTAATACACTTAAATGTGTTCAACATTCTCTCTCACACAATCATTAGGACTTCATTATTTGGTAGTGAAGGGAACAGCCTCCAAGAGTATGTGTAAACACAGAAATGATGTTTCAAAATCACTTGGTGCTTTTGTGCTTTCAAAGTAAAGATCTTTCATGAGATCAAGATAATGGAAGAGGGCTGGGACAGCCTGTGTTTTATTTCCCATTCCAGATGTTCCCTGGTGACAGGCAAGAGGGTCTCTGGGGCCTGTTTGTTTTCAGTGCAATTGCAATAGGAGCTGCAGCATCCTCACACGCATTCCTGATAATTCTTTTCATCCACTCACAAATGTGAATTGTCACCCCTGATTCATGTTCATTAATCAAAATGGCAAATGCATGTGGAGTGCCATAGCAGGGTCCAGGCTGTTGTCTGAAAGTGTGATCAATCATCACTGATTGGCATTTCCAGTTAAACTACACAAGAATGTGGAGAAAACAGATGCTCCTACGAAGCAGGGGAAGGAAGTTGGGGCCAAGAGGCTAGCATTTTAATTGGCAAGATGCAAAATGCTTACAGCAGAACAGACTCAACATTCTGAGGTTTGTAGGAAAATANTCATGCAAAACACAGGGAAAGTGGCTTTTTAAAAACATCTTTGGGGAAAGTATCTTGAAAACAATGCCATAGATGGTTAAAAATGCTACCTGACTTAATAAGGCCACGGAAATAGGACTTGACCCATATTTTCTGCACCTAGGGGAAGCTGGCTAAGTATAATGAGAATCAGCTACTCATAAAACAATAAACTCAGAAGGTACTTAACAGCTCCTGCTGGGCTCTGTGCTTTGTGTTCAGGGTGGGGAGCTGTATCTATTAAATCAGTTTCTTAAAAAAAATACCCATAAAAACACTCAAGGAAAAAAATAGGCATATTAACTGAGGCTGATGAGATGAGCATATATATTATTCCTCGAAGTATATATAACAAAAACCACACAAGGAACGAGGCTGCAAAAGCAATTTCTCTAAGTCAGGTGGCATGATCTACAATCCTCCATGTGAAGCTAGAAGACTTTAAATTTCAGATTTGTAAAATAATAATTTAGACTTCCAATGATGCAAACGATTGGACCACTTAATGATCAGTCTCACTAAAATATTTCTTTTGTTGGTATAACTTTACCACTAAACCACTGTAGGAGAGGGTCCTCCTTTCCTGTCCACAGACACACATACTGTGACAACGAATACTTGCAGCTTCCCCGTAGAGAGGTCAATAAGCGATTTTTGTATCTTGTTTTCCGAATAGGCTACACCTATTTTCTATCATACTGAGATATGAAAACAGCAAAAAAATAATTACTATAGCACTTAATACATTTAACATAAATCCAATCAATTAGTACAAAATAATGGATTATCAAGCAGCAGTTGGCAAGGTGTGTGTACACTGGAAGACCTCAGTTTTACACCCTTCACTAGAAACAAGCAGGCAATTCGGAGTCAACATTCAATACACATTTGTTCTTCATAGTTACAGAAACACTTTTTTTTTTAATGCAAGCTATTTAAGGGTGCCTGTAACTGAGTTCTCCCTACTGTTGAACTAAGGAATTAGATTATCTTTAACAATCCACTTCAGTGGAAAGCTGTCTCAGTCTACATTCTTATCTGGTGCTTCAATAATGGCCAGATTACATGTATCAAAAAAAAATCTAATTCTAAACACACAGTAGTTAAAATCCAAAACCAATCTCTAACATTAACAATACTGACTGATCAGAAGGCATTTCTATGTCTGTGTGTGCCTGTAAATAACCCTGGAGACAGGAAATAGGTATCATCACTTTAGAGACATAGGATTCATTCAGCCTCAGCTGACTACTGGGCAAAGCTGAAACCGGGATCCAAACCTTGGCTCTTTTATTTTAGACCCATTAGAATCAAATCAGAAAGCCAGAGAGCTAGGAGAGAAATGGGGGCCAGGAGAGGGGACGGGATGGTGTGACACACAGGAAGAAGTTAGGGAGAAAGACTCGGATGCATGTCCCCTTAGGCAGCATTAATGGTCATCCCAGAGGTGTGACACACAGGAAGAAGTTAGGGAGAAAGACTCGGATGCATGTCCCCTTAGGCAGCATTAATGGTCATCCCAGAAGCTGTAAAGTCATAGTGTGTTTATCTGTCAGGAGCTTCATAAATTTCAAAACCTGGTTGTGGGGTGACTTGGTGTCTTCCCCAGGTTGACTTGTAGGTTTAGTTCTAACAAGTTGTTCCTCTTACACCCTTTATCTTCTCATCTTGCTCTTTATTTCAAATTTGACTGTTCATCTTCCTTTGGGCTATCTCAGGAAAGAGCACAACTAGATGCAGAGGCCACTGCTATGGAAAATAGTCAAACACAGCATACAAAGGCCTGAAGTCTGCAACACTGTGACAGCTGAGGAGGCACTGATACTCAATTGACAACGTTTTTATATCCTGACTATTGAAGTCCTCATGTTGGAGAAATAAATTAAAATTATTTTTTATAAAAAGTTTCTTAACAATTTGGGTTATTTAAATCAAAAATAAGTTCCACGTTTTCCTTTTCCTTCCCTCGTAAAACCAATCAGCCCTCTGTAATTGGGGCAGCATCAGAAGACTGTAATGCGCACTGTTGGTAACAAGGTCTGCTGGAATCAATTATGCTGGGCAGCAAGAAGCTCTGCCTTCTGTATGATGCATGGCATGCAGCTTAANTAGCATCAACATTAATAAGCTGCTCTTAAGTTTCGATGTAGCTTTCTCGGGGGGAGAATCTGTTATTGTCAGTCAGCTGTCACGCGCTTATAGTATGATTAATGAATCATATTTAGATGACTGGCAGTGGAAGTCTACTTTATAGAACACGTCAATCATTTTTTTATAGTTGCTTTCCATTCTCTTGGACACTTGCAATACTGTTCTGAGCTTTAGAACCATTATAACCTCAACTCTTTGCTGTAGGCCACCAGCGACACAGAGTTCTAGGGATTGTATTCCATCTCTTTCCACAATGCTTTAGGCTACACTCAAATATCGTGTCTGCTCCCCAGGCTCAAGGTGAAGTAGACAATACATTTCGACTCAAAAATTAATGACAGAGGTTGACTAGATTGAATCGCTCTGCCTGGTTGATCATTTTTAAGGCAGGGCACAAAGTTTCAAATGTACAATCTTCTCTGTGTTTAGCCTTAACGATTCTTCCTCCACACACCTCCTAGGTGTCTTTCTCTACTTTAATTTTTTCCACTTTGAAAAATATGTCAGCTTTTAAGATGTAAGGCACTCTATCAAAATAACAGTATCATTTTAAANACCAGTGGAGCTCTCGTTTTGCTGACTCCAAATTCTATTATGAGAAAGGANGGCGTGTTTAAGTGAATGTGATTTCTTGATGTGTTATCTATAGCTCTAAAACAATAGTCACAATATTTTAACACATAAAAATTTTTCAAGAGAAAAGTCAAAGTTTTCAGACTTAGAAATAAGCAAAAACTGAGTTATGACATCAGAATAGGGGTTTCAGCATCTACTCATTTTCTAGTTCTTATTTGCTTTCCGTTTTCTTTGGAACTTTTGTGTCTTGGTCACGGACTATCAAGGAGCAGGTACTGCCTTCCTTCCCTCTTCTGCTGCTTCCAATGAATCCAGAAATAGACAGGTGCACAAGGCCTCCTGTCTGAGTGGTCACTGGAGGCAACATAGTGTGAAATAATAAAATGTGCATAATAGAGTCTCAACTGATAGCTGCTTGGTTTTTGGTATTTTTAACTTCCCTGGAGTCTCCCCTCCTATGTAAAACTGACAATAGGAATGTGTTGGGGGTTTAAATGACTTATGTTAACAATTTGGTATAGTACCTCCAACATCACAGGCATTAAATATTCAAGATTCCTCTTTTGTGTCCACCACAAACTTAGCAAAGTAGGAGCCTGTACCCAGTATACATGATGTCACATAATGCATAGTAGTTAGGTTTAGTTTNATAATGTCAGAGTAGTCTGTAGTGGAGGTCTTGAGCTTCCCTGGGTCACTGCGGCTGTAACTAGAAGCTTGGTAACTGGGCACTTGTGTGGCATTCTTCTTCATTGAGTAAATGGATTAACACATCAAGGTTTCTGCACATCCTCTTGTCTTCCCTTTGTCACCACTCTGGTTTTCATCAGCACAGAGAAATAACTTCATGCTTCTGGTCCACTGGGAGAGCTCAGATGGCTTCCCAAGTTCTACTGTCCAACTTNTGTCTTAGTTAGGGTTTTATTGCTGTGAAGAGAAACCATGACCATGGCAACTCTTACAAAGGAAAGCATTTAATTGGGGCTGGCTTACAGCTCAGAGGTTTAGTCCATTATCATGTTTGGAAGAATGGCAGCACATGGGCAGACATGGTGCTGGAGAGGCAGAGGANNGTTCTACATCCCCNTCANCAGACAGCAGGAGAAGAGAGTGCCACTGGTCCTGGCTTGGGCTTCTGAAACCTTAAGGCCCAATCTCAGTGACACNCTTCTTCCCACAAGTCCACAGCTACTCAGACAAAGCCTCACTTTCCAATACTGCCACTCCCTCTGAGCCTATGGGGGCCATTTTCATTCAGAACACCACAGTATCCTTACCATTTTCTACTTTTCTCTGCAAACAGAAGACTGACACCAAGGTTTGAAATAACTCACCCAGTGTCATAATGGCTGTCTAGAGATAGATTCCCCAGTTTTGGTAGGAAAGATCAATTAGAGATGCCTGCCACAGTCACAGAAAGGGAAAAATAAGGTATGAATATCAAGTTCTTCCAATCCTTACCCAAATCCCACTCCAGCTGTATTTCTGCTTCATTATTTCATGGAAGGCACTAGCAGTTTTACATTACATATATCAGGACTAGAACTGTTTTCCTGTTTTTTCCTTGTCTTTCTNCTTCTCTGCCCTGCCCCCTCCTACTGTCCTGTTCTTTTCCAACAGCTCCCTTTCTGTTTTCATGACACCACCTTACTTTCCTGCATCCCTCAAAATTGTTTTAGCCTGTGTGTGGCATCAGAAATGAAGGATTCTATGAAGCAAACTGTGAGTCGGTGTGGATGTGGCAAGCTGACTGTCTAGTCATATGGATGGACATATTAATAGAATTCTGGTAATANGGAATGCAAGCNGTGTGTTATNTAAAGATAGCAGCATTTACTAATGATGTGAGATTGAGATCTAATCCTCAAGAGGCAATTTACTATTTTACAATGATTTTTCTCCCTTCAAACAAATANACCAACCAACTTCTGNGGAGTACAAAGGCCCTATTGANACAAGCAAATGGATCTATGGAAAGCTGNGATAGACTGGATATAGAAACCTAAATGATATTTAAGCCAGCTTCTATCTCTGCATGTGNCCCTGCCAGCATTGCTCTTTGAGCCTTTCTTCTCTGGTTTATGTATTTCTAGTGTTTGCCATAGCCTTTGATTCAATGTATACCACATATAGAATTTAGTAAGTAGATAATTCTGCCTAGNATGGGGACTNGTGTGTCCTTCTGTGGAGACTGAAGAGGCTGGGTCAGGGANCATTTTCTTCCTTAGCTCTCCAGCTTACAGATAGGATTCTGTGGATCCACAGAGGGCAGAAANGAGGCCATGCATGTTTTTGGATGATTAACTGNATCTTTTCTCCAAATGAGTGTCTGGTAATCTCTGATCATGCTCCCTGCTCTATGCCACTCAGAGGAATATATGCTCTAATTAAAAATGTAAATAGAATGTGGGACATAACTCAGTGAGAAAAGGCACTTGCCACCAAGCCTGATGATCCGAGTTCAAACCTAGAGTTGCACATAGTAGAGAGAACCAGTTTCTGACTCCTGTCCAGGCCATGGCACACCTGTGGGCATGCCATGACACACAGATGTAATACAATTTTTAAAAATGTAAATGGTNATCCAGTTCCTATTATACATGTAAAATGAGATTCTTGATTCTTGTTAGTATCACCATCAAGGGAAAGTGAAAGACTATTGAAAGGTCTCACATAAAAGAAGTACTATGTAATATTACACCAAAGATCATCCCTTGGTAGAAGCTGCTAATAAAAATGCTTTCTAATAAGAAATATATTTTCAGCTCTACATTTTAAAATAGATATTAGACCCCTCATAATTTCGTTTTCATTAAATTTTTTTTATAATTTAAAATATTTTTCTGTTTTCATTTTTCATTTTCCCTGATGCTCACGGAACATGATTCTGAATTGTGTTAATGTCATCTTTTATATGAAATTGATTTAAGTTAAATACACAATCCAGTTAATAAATGATAGTGCACAGGACATATGGTTGTGGCTAAGAAGATGGTTTGAATGTCATTGTTCTAGTCAAGTCCCAAAGACAGTGACTCCAACTGACCTGGGCAATGCACTGACGATNAGCCTTTTCCAGCCTCTGGCAGAAGTNTCNCTAGGGAGTCCAATGCTCCCTTCTGAGCCAGNCAGAGCTAGGCCCTTGCTGAGAGCATTACAGANCNGATTCACTACTGGAGAAGAGGGCATACCTAGTGGTTCTTTAATGCCATGTCTTCTTAAATGCANCATTAAAACTCTGTGATGAAATATTTTTTAATTCACTGCACAGGATTAAAGACAGGGCTGGAGATGGGTGTTTGACATCCCCCNAGTGTCAGAGAAAATTCATTTAGATAAAATGGTATCAATGACTGATTCTCNCTAAATTCTATAAGCCAACTCTGTNAGCTGTGTTCTAAAGCTTACAAACTTATTTGGGTTGACTTGAGTATTTATAAAATGAGACGTAAATAAAATATATGTACTTNAAAGTTAACAGTCAACTTTAAAAATAAGTATAGCGTTAAAGTTTTAAATTGCAGATAGGCTTGCTACCTGCTTCTATGAATGCTTTACATTATGCTGAGGAAAATGATCTTTTAAAATAAAATTTGAGGGTATTTGCTACATCACATATTTGTTTATATAACAAAGCACACTTGTAAGAGAGGAAGCCTGACTGAGGCTTGTATCTTTTATAACTCCCCAACTAAATAACAGAGGTTTACAATTCAGTTTAAAGTTTGTGCTGCAGAAAAATAAAGGAACTCAGAGCAGAGATTTCAGTCTTCACTGTTACATTTGCTTAGCTTAANGCAAGATTATACCGCCCTCTAACGGATTCTTTGAACCACTACAAACATAGCAAATGTCTAAGGACTATGAAGTTTGTCTTAATTGCTACAGGTATGACGTCATGTTACTATATTCCTGGTGACTTAAAAGCCAAT
>LZPO01068421.1:0-10565 GCA_001675575.1 Neotoma lepida
CTCATGTAGATCTCATTCAAGGTATTTTCTAAAAGTGAAATTCTTGAGGCAAGATTACATGCACATTTCAGGCTTTACCATAAGATACAAAGTCCTCTACAGAAATCTATCTGCCATCAGTTATTTTATTGCAGACCCCTACCAATTTGAATATTATTTTAATTTTTGCCAGTTGTATTATTTGCATTTATTTTGCTTTCATGAAGGAATCATAAAATTTGAAGGGAAATTAAATGAATAAAAAAAGTCTTTCAAAAAAATTCTTGACAAGTACTTACAAGTTCCTTCAGACTCACTATACTATGCTAAATTGAGGCATTTACAGGTAATATCTTCCCATAATTAAGCAATCTTTTCATTAAACCACAAGCCATTCTTAAGATCTGTTATTACTTAGTATATTTTGTTGATTTATTTATTAGTATCATATGGATATTTTTCCTGTTTTGTATTAGCATTATTTATGTCATANAAGTAATTTTTGTTAGAAAGTGGCAAATCTGTGAAGAAATAGCATTCCTAGGTTAAGAGCATTGACTGTTCTTTCTAACAGAAAGTAACATTTCCACAGATTACTCTTAATAAGTATAGCTAAAATTCTAAGTATTTCTACCAATTCCTGGTCTTCATACTCTTGGATTCCTGTGAAATTAATATAGATGAGTCTTGTGGCATATTTTTGTCTGTTATCATTCGTTCACTGTGTAGTTAAAGCATTGCTGCCTGTGTAGATACTGTTATATCCCTCTCCCCTCTTTTATTCCATTTTGAATTGACGTCAGAGTATGTAAATAAATGCACACCACTAAGAAAAATACAGTCTTGTGATATGTGGTCATTTTTAAGGTAAAATCCTTAGCTTGAGGTTGGATTTGTTGTTGTTGTACATGTTACTTAGCAAAATAGAATAAAGTCAAGTATTCCCCAATAGAACTCTCTTCTTACTGTTAGTTCTTGTCTGAATCAAATATGCTTAAATATGGCAATTTATGTGTACAACAATGAGCTGTAAATGAGTAACAAAGTATTTTTGTGATGTTCTGTAAATAATTTGCATTTGATGGTTTCTTTCCAGTAATTACTAAGGGTGCGTTGGAATTCCCCTGTTGGCATAAAGTTAAAACAAACACTTTGTTTTTTAGTGACCTGTTTCAGGTTTTAATTTCTAGTCTATATTTTGAAGTATTTGGTGTTGGTGCTATATGTGTAGCATTGCTTAAATTTCTTTAGTGAGGCTTAGAGTATCAAAGTGATTAACAAGGGAAGTTCACATTGGAGCAGAGGGACTAGAGTATAGGCAATAGTAATTACATCTTTCTTCTATTGTTTCTTGTGCCATTTCTTTCAGTAGGCACCTACCAACAAATGTATTAGTCACCCATCAAGGAAAGGTGTGTGGGGGATGTTTGTGTTACTTAGCTGCCCATTAATAAGTATATGCATATAAAATTATTGAAAGAAGACAAATGATTTTAATGACAGAATAGCTGTTACCTCTAAGGAATTAGGTGCTGTCCTTCTGTTTGGTCCTATGGATGTTCACTTTGTAACTGCTAAGCCTTTACCATCTATATTTTGTGTAACCTATTTGCCTATATTTATAATTTAAAATGTGCAGAAGGATTCTGAGTACTACATATCTACTTAAAAAAATATTTTGTTTGAGGGGTTGAGTGTGTGGTATGGGTGTGCTTAGGCCACAGCATACTGTACATGTCGGAAGACAACATAGGGGAGCAGATCTCTCCTTCCACTATGTGAGTTCTAAGGTCCAAACTCAGATCCTCAACCTTGCTGGCACCTGGCTTTACCTGTTGAACCATTTTGCTTGCAAAGTTGGGTTAAGATGTATGAATAAGGGAAGACAATGATATCAAGGGACTGTATTGAAGTTTACAACTTAAGAACTTTTAGAGGTTCTCTTGTAAATAACTAACAAATACAATGTTGGAAATGTAAACATTTAAACTAGAAACAGTTTCTAATGGAGACTTGTGTGAGGTCCAGCATTGAAAAAAGTAAATCAATATCAATAATAGAAACTAAACTATTTAGTTTTCTAGTTTAGCCCCATGACGTAATTGTAACATATGCTGAAGTAGTTTATTAGAAGCATGTTTTTAATTAATGCACAGATTATTGATGTTATCTTGCATACAGAAACATTACTGAAGCCATAAGTTGAAACTAAGATGAAAAAATAAATCTGGAGATATTGAAAGGGAAAAAATGTTCAATATTGCAGGATATCCTTTATATATATATATAATATATATTATAATTTGCATCATGGTAAGTACTAAATATTGATCTTGAATTGTAGGATTTAGAATAAAGGAGAATAAAAGTCTTTTTAGATAAGGAGACTATCTTAATGAGATACACACACACGCACACACACACACACACATACAGGAAAACACAAGAAGAATCCAAGAGAATCTGATGAGATAGTCTTCATAGGATAGTAAAGTCTATTTAAGAGAGTGAAAAGAGAACTAACTAGACAAGAAATTGAAGCCAGATTATTGAGTAAAAATTTTAATTAAAGAGTTTGGAAAGGAATTAGTGTTTATCAAGTTTGATTGAGTACTCTTCTCTAGCAGTATATCTTAGTAATTAAGAAACAGACTCTGAGCGAGATTGTGTCACTTGAATTCCAGCTCCACTAGTTACTTTAAACTTTCTGTAATTTCCTTATTAGTAAAATGCAGAAAACAATAGTATCCTGCTCTCCCTGGGTTGTCATAAGGCCTAAGTTTTAATGTATACAAAGCATTTTGCAGAGCTTCGTATGTGGTAAATGGTATATATGGATGACTTGTTAAATAGATTGAACAAATAGAAGCTGAGATTTTTATGTTTTTAAATGATTAAGCATCTCTTTACTAGTCATATATTTGACATAGTTCCACAAATAATTCTGTGGTTTTCTTTGTGTATGTGTTGCAGAGTTTGGGAAATGGGAAGTAATGACAGCTGGCACCTGAACTAAGTACCTTCATAGGCAACACCATTCCAGGACTTCAGGATGAATGGGGATATGCCCCATGTCCCCATAACTACTCTTGCGGGGATTGCTAGTCTCACAGACCGTAAGTTTGGATCATTTATCTAATTTAAGTTCTATTTTTTGCTAACATTCATTTTTAAAGACACTTAAAATTATCTTTAATGTTGTAAATAACAAAATGTATAATATATTTGATTGATGTACATGTGGGAGTAGCAAAATTATTGTTGCCACCTAATACATACATTTAATTTGTTTCTTTTTTCCTTAAGAAATGGTAATAAGACCTTGGTAACAAAAATAAAGACTTTTTAAAAATGACACAAAGCTTTAAACTAAAGAACTGTGTTGACAAACAAGAATAAGGACTTTTTAAGAAAGCATTTATAAAAACAGCACCTGAAATTTCTCTTCAACATTGGAAACTTGACAGCCCATCTTACCTAAATTCTAGTGGTGCTGGGTTTTGAATATCATGTTGCCTATTGGTGTGAGTAGTATGATAATTATACTATGGAGTTGGTTTGAAATTACCCCAAAAGCATGATACCTGATATTTTAGTTGGCTTTCTTATCCTTTAGGCAAAGTAACAAATCCTCATTAAGTATGCTGACATTAAATAGTGGAATTTAAGCTGCAAAATAATTCATTTTTTTTGTTTGCTGTTTAGAGTAGAATGGAAAAAAAGGAACTGTTAGGAATTTATGACAAGAATTTTTTATTGTTCTTCAGGAATGTTGTACTCTGAACATTCCACTACTGTGAGCTATTTGTTTTTGTCTGTTCTTAAGCTTTTAAGAATCTATTGTCTATTAGTGTACTGTAGCATCAGGTATTGTTCTTAGTTTTTTTGTCTGAGATTGCTACTGATCTGACCTTCTTGTAGATAAGTTGCCTGCTAATCTTACGTCTCAAAGTTGTTAAAGTCTCAAATTTTATTTAGTTCATTAAAAATTTGAAATGAAAATAAGGCATGAGTATAAAGAAGCTAAGTATTTCCTAGTAATATGGTCTGCAGTGGCCTGTGATGTTTTGAGAGGGATGGTTTCTTGGGTTGATTGAGATTTTTTTCAGAGTAAAGAGTAATGCTTTTCAGTCATTTGTCACATTGATACTTGTAACCTATTTTTAGTCTTAAAATTTATCTAAACAGTTACACATGTATATAAAGACTTCTTGCAGTCAGTCAGTTTCTAATAATCTGCTTTTATTCTGAATAGTCCTGAACCAGCTGCCTCTTCCATCTCCTTTACCTGCTACAACTACGAAGAGCCTGCTCTTTAATTCACGAATAGCAGAAGAGGTGAACTGCCTTCTGGCCTGTAGGGATGACAATTTGGTTTCACAGCTTGTCCATAGTCTCAACCAGGTATCAACAGATCACATGTAAGTACAATCAATTTTCTATCTAAAAGTAAAAAGTTTTGGTCTTGCTAAGAAAAATCATTGTTCCTTTTTAAGTAATTTCCCAAACATTCAGATTTGTATTTGGGGGGTGGAGGAGGAGTTGTTTGTCTTGTTTTATTGTTGCTTGTGGCGAGTCTCATGTATCCCAGGCTGGCCTTAAACTTGCTGTGCCCCTGATGTTCTGCTACCACTTCTTGAGTGCTGGTATTTCATATGTGTGCCACCATGCTCGGCTTTTGTGGTGCTGGGACTGAGATCCTGGGTTTCATGGATACTAGGTATGCACTCTACTTGTAAAGCTGTATCTCTAGCCTCCTTTGGTCTTTGAGCAGCCTCACCTTATAGCCCAGTCTGGCCTCGGACCCACTGTCCTTTTCTTGCCAGCCTTACAAGGGCTAGAGTTATGTCTGAGTCATCATGCAAGTTCATACATTATTTTTAATATCAGTACCTGTCTAGGAGTGGTAACTCACTCCATTAATTCCAGCATCTGGGAGACAGAGCCAGGCGGATCTCTGTGAGTCCGAGGCCAGCCTGGTTTACATAACGAGTTCCAGGCCAGCCAGGGCTCCCTAGTGAAACCCTGTCTCAAAAAAGGAAGAGAAGAAAATGTTAATATCCAAGTGAGAGTATAGCTAATTTTGATGAGACATTTAAGAGATTTAGGTAGGTCATAGTCAGTTTATGATAGTAGTTTTGACCCACACATGTCTATGCAGATCTTTTCAACTTGTAGAAATGATCTTGATATCTTCTGCATGAAGATTTAAATGTGCTCATAAAACTTATCTCCCCTTTTCTGATAGTATTGGAGTAACTAAAATTTCTAGACACTGTGGAATATGATGCTGAGTATATCGAGAACTCAAAAATTAACTCCATGAGAAGTAAAATATTTCTTTTTCTTGGAATTGACTATAACATTTGAACATACATGTGTATTTTCATACAGTAGACTTTTAAAAATAAAATTGAGCTAAGCAGTAAGAGTGTACTTTTAATAAGTTTTTCATTAGCAAAGTAGTATATACTTTACAAGCTTAGCAACACAAAAATGTATCTAAGAGTAAAATCTGGGTGCAAAGTAGAGGACTCAGTGGATAAAGTACATGCCACTCAAGCCTGATAGGACCTGAATTTAGTCCCCAGAATATACATAAAGGTGAAAGGAGAGAACCAGCTCCACACCTGTGTCATGACATGTGCATTCCTGAACATACACACATATAGTAACAAACTTTCTCAAGTAAGAGCTGTTACTTTTATCCCTTTATAACCTACTNTTAAATTGTATTCATATACTCTGCCATTCATAATTTATCAAATTTCAAGATTCATTATTTAAGGAAAAGATGAGGCATATTTGATGCAGTACATATTTCCAAGTTGACTCAGTTGAACTACTACTTCAATGTGGCCTTTCTGTGGAGAAACTAAGAAATGGCTGCTTATAACCAGAAGGAAGTATAATGTTTATATTTTAATCACTCTAGAAATTTCATTGTCTAGATGTTACATAGTTGCTTATGCCTGTACATACGCTGCAGTATTTCTGAAATAAAGAGGTAGGGAGAAGGCATGTAAAAAAATTAGGATTTATTTTATAGGAAGTTTCTTTAAGATTATTCCTAGGAATCATTGAGTCTTTCTATTGGGTGCTATTTTTTAGGTCTTTACTGTTGAATCCAATGAGTTTCTGTGCATGCATGCATGCCCATGTGAGTTTGTGGAGGTCAGAGGACAACTTTTAGACTTCGGTTCTCAACTTCTACCAAGTTGAAGCATCATATAGGACAGTGATATCTAGATATCTAGAAAGCAAAATTGAGTCTATTGCCCTGCCTCCGTGAACATAACCAATGCCCTCTGTGCCCAGAAGCTAAGCAGGGTTGGGCTTAGGATTTTTAGACACTAGACATGTCTAGTTTAGTTTGTTAATTACTTAGATGTTTACTGAGAATTGCTACTGTGTTTATTTTATCNCTGTTTGATTATGGTTTCAGCTTTCCTTTCCCATGCCCTAGAAAAATAAAGTATGGGGGTATTGTCTATAGGCTCTCCTCTCTGTTATTTTTAAGAATTTCCTCTCTTGTGGAGATTGCATCTTTGCAAATCCTTGCCTTAGTCCTACTGAAGTATATGTTTTTATTCTGTAAGTCTTCTTAAGAAATCAATCATGGTTATAATTACTTTTTTTCAATGCCAGAGAACTGAAAGATAACCTTGGCAGTGATGACCCAGAAGGTGATATACCAGTCTTGTTGCAGGCCGTCCTGGCAAGGAGTCCTAACGTTTTCAGGGAGAAAAGCATGCAGAACAGATACGTACAAAGTGGTGAGGTTCTTTTTATAGTGCACGTTTGTGAGTCGTGTATCAGAACTTGTTTTACACATGATTAAATTCAAGTGTCTTTAACTGGCTGGCTTCTCACCTACAAATGTCTGTTTATATTTTAAATCAAGCCAAGAGGGAGAAGAAAACTTAATAATATTCTTATGGTTTGGTATGTAATTAAATCCCTTGATAATTAAAACTTTGAGTTTGTTTGTTTTTTAAGGTATCTTCAAATGTATTTATTAAGTGAGCTTTAGAAATTGTCTTTGCTTTTAGAAAATCATAGAAAGTTTGGAAGAAATCTTTCAGAAAATAGATGAAAAGCTTTTGAGCATGTGTTTTATAGATATATTACTATTTTTTAGTAACGATGTTCATGANTATCTATGAATTGACTTAATACTCATTTTGCCTTACCAGTAAAAATTAGTTTATATTATTAGTAACAAAACTTTGATTTATTCTAAGTATTATAAGGGAGGTTAAATTTTAATATCCACCACAAATACTATTGTTAACTGGTACTTAAAAGCTAGAGAAGCATTGTCTTCTGGAATTGATCTGTGTTTAGCAAGNCCAGGTCCATCCTCTGCTCTCAGGGTTAAACTAGAAACAATTTAGGCAATTCTGGAAAGCCCAAGTTAGCTAATTGGTTCACTGTATTTAAGAATATCATTCGATTCATTCTGGTTACTTTTCAACAATGTTTCCATGCAGCTCTCCCTTATGTTTCTTAGTTCTTTTTCTATATATGAATATTTTTAAATAATACTGCTTTTTTATTTTGTTTGTATTTTTCTATGTGAATTGAATTTTTTGTTTTATTTTGTTTGTTTTTGTTAAAGCAATTACATATTTCCTACTATTTCTCACAACTCACTTATGTTCCTCTTACCTCTCAGCAAGTTGAAAACAGATATAAAGGGCATGGCTGTGGACTTACCAGAACCAATAAACAGTTAGAGACAATAAGACTGATGAAAGGAAATAAAGCTATATGTTCTGAAAGTGCTGGAGTTCAAGGAGAATATGAAGTTAGTTGATTAAAAAGAAGTAGGAAACTGGAGAAATGGCCCAGCGGTTAATTAAAAGCATATACGATTCTTTCTTTCTTTCCTTGGGTGTTTTTAACTCCAAAGAATCTAACACCCTCTTCTGGCTTCTGCAGGCAGCTGCATTCAAATGTACATAACCTACACACAAAAACACATACATGAACTATTTTTTTAAATAATAAGAATAAAACTTAAAATTAAGGCCTACTAGAATTAATAAGTTTAAGAGAATATAAATATAATCTTGGATAAATAAAATCATCCAAGGATACTAATACTACAGTTTTTGTAATCTATATTTTTAAGTATGAATTTGGATAGTAAATCACTCTAATAAAAAGTTTTACAGCATTCATTTTGTTTGTTACATATTTTATTTAATTCTGCATATATTTTTAGTTAAAATGTATAATTACTATATATTGATATGTATCCTGTTTTGTGAAAAGATAAAATAGAATTTTAAAAGTAATTTGTAAATACTGTTGTCATTTTTAAAAGCATTTTTCATAAGACAAGGTTTAAAATTTATAACGGTTAATTTATATGGATTTGTATTATGTTGTGGGTATGTGCATATGTGGGTGTACACATGTCACAGCAATCACTTTGCATCTTTTATGACTCCTGAGTCAGGGACTCACCTGCAGCTTTTTATGTGGGTTCTGGGGTTCTAAACTCAGCCCTCATGTTTGTGTAGTAGAACAAGTACTTTACCAAGTGAGCCATCTCCCAGTCTTAAGAAGGTAACTATTTGTTGCTAAATGTCAATGTGATTCGCACACAGAAATTGTACTATATGCAAGTCACTATAATCATAGTTCTTTGGAACTTTGGGGTAATCAGAAAGAGCTGTTCCAATTTTATGCCCCTTTAAATGGTTGTTACTTTCAAACTAGTAATTTCAGCTTTGCCCGAGTGATGACTGTTAATTGAGAGGGAGAAATTTTTTAATTCCTGTCTTATGGTATTACTTTCCCCATTCAGCAACAAAAAAAGGACAATCGGGGACAGTAATTATAGTCATTAAATTATTAAGGTATGGAATAAAAGTACTTTGTACTGACATTCACATTTTTTGGTAGTAGTCTTTGAGGTGGTCTTGAGCCCTAACCTCACTCTGCTACTGATTGCCACAGAGAGACTACTACTATAGTCCCTCTGTGGTGTTACTGGCAAATCAACATATATACCTTCTTTTTGAATATTTCTTTTTTTTATGTATTAGTAATTGATTTATATAGCAAACACAATTATAAATTCAATTATTTCTGTTTACATACACATTTTTTAGTGAATTTCAAAGGGAAAACCTTGAAAAATTTGAAAGGAAAATACAAAAAGCATTACTGAGACTCAGTAAATATATACAGCAAAGAAAGGCACACTCAGATTCATAACAGTAAAATTAAAAAGGATTTACAATACAAAGGCCATAAAAATTAGTGTAATAATAACTATCATTTTCTCTTCAGGGAGAGTAAGCCTTTTTTTTTCAGATTTTTATAAAAAAAATAAATAATCTTTTTGAATATTTCTGATGAAAGGCATTTTTCAGGTCACCAGCAAGAAATAAAATTTAAATATTAACTTGATTGCAGTTCCCAGAAGTCATAAGAAAATCAGGGTTAGTTGCAGAATTTTATCTCTGATTTAATTAACTGAATTTTCCTGCTGCTTCTTTATAACAAAATGCCATTTGTGTATCAATCAAGAAGCAGTGTCCTGCTCTAAAAGAAATAGAGGAATCCAAAAGCTGGAGCTAGAGAGATGGCTCAGTGGTTAACAGCACTTGTGGCTTTTTATAGAGGATCCAGGTTTGGATCTGAGCACCCACATGGTTGCTGACAGCTGTCTAATTCCTGTTCCAGGAAATCCCAGGTTGCTCTTCTGGCCTCCAAGGGGACCTGACACACATGTGGTACACATATGTACATGAGGGCAGACACTCATACACATAAAATAAAAATAAACTGTAAAAAAAGAAAGAAAATGAAAGCTATCTTTGTATTTTCATTTACTAATGAAGTATTCTTTTAATCCTTACTAAGTAACAAAGTTATTTTAGAAGAATATGAACATCATAGAATTGCAGGAATTCAAACTTTTGTCCATAGATAAATTAATCATAAAACCTAAGTGTGAAACAACTTTGTGAAACTAAGTTCCTAAGCACAGGAGAGGTATATGCTAAAAAAAATTTCTACATGGTAACAATAATAATAAACTAGTTAGAGGCCTATATTAAAAGAAAGTATATAGAATTTTGACAAAAACTATATGAAATGATTTTAAAATTCTTTGTTCTAAGGCTGAAGGCTAATGGGATATGTATGTAAGGTTGGGGATGTAGCTCAGTGTTTGAACACCTGCCTAGTGTGTATGATGCGCTGTGTCAGTCCCTAGCTCTATAAAAACCATTAGCATCATCTCTGTTTCCAGTAGTATATAGCATTCAAATTATGTTTTTATAAAATTGCTTGTGCTTGAAATTTAGTTTGCCTAGTAGCTGTATATTGCTTCCCCAAAACAAAATCATTTCTGGAANAAAGGAACTTTTAAATGTTTTAAAAGAATGAGTTAACTCTTTATTATAAGAAGAAAATAATATTTAGTATTTTTTTTCTATTGCACAGGAATGATGATGTCTCAGTATAAACTTTCTCAGAATTCCATGCACAGTAGTCCTGCATCTTCCAATTACCAACAAACCACTATCTCACATAGCCCCTCCAGGTAAATAGATAGTTTATAT
>LZPO01068422.1:0-10554 GCA_001675575.1 Neotoma lepida
CGCCTTTCCTGGAACTCACTTGGTAGCCCAGGCTGGCCTCGAACTCACAGAGTTCTGCCTCTGCCTCCCGAGTGCTGGGATTAAAGGTGTGTGCCACCACTGCCTGGATCTCTAAAAGATTTTTAAAAATTAAAATTCTATGTATTCACAGTCCAAATATGCAGTTCTCCTTCCTCGGGGATCATTTTGGCCAGTCTGCAAGGGGGCGGGGAGCTGAAGCAGGACAACAGGGTTCAGACTACTATTGGAATCAGCTCAACTTTATTCCAGAATATAGGAAATATGTAGGATTGGGAAGCCTGGGGACAAGCTCTAATTTGCATTAAGTGGCATGCTCCTATCATAAGGCTTCATATGTGGCAGCAAGGCCCTATATCAAAGCTCCTAATACAAGTCTTAGTTACCACATGTGCAGCAGGGGAAAGGCATCTAGCAGGGAACTGTGCCAAAGGTCATGCTAGAGATAAATCAGGCACCTAGGCTTAGAGACAGGTTTCAGATAGGGTCAGTCTTATAAGGTCAGTCCTCTGGGCCTAGAGACATTGTCCAGATAAGTACAGGTAGAGAGCAGGAAGTCTCACTGGGGAGGGAGTATCTCATGTTGTCAAGCTTTGGAGAAAGCTGCCAGGCCATGATAGACTGAAACTTCTAACCATCAAGGCCTCCCAACACAAATCTAATTGTTACATTCCCATCAATAAATATTTTAAACATGTCCCAAAAATGTTTATAAAACTAACATGAAACTTTGTCATCAAGCACAAGATTATTCTGCTTATCCAGCAGCAAATGAGCACATTATATTTCTTGTATTTGACTATAAACAAATGTCTAAAATTAAGTTTCTCTCTGCCAAACATACATATTTGCAATGATAATTCTATTCTCCATGAGTTGGAAGTAACAGTCAAATTTACAAATGCAATATGCCACTCTGAAAATTAACAATAACTACTGTTACTGAATACAAATATGCTATAGTATAACACTGTATAAACATAGGAAGCAACAAAATAAGAATATATTTTCTTCATATTTATAAATAAGAAAATGACTAAATGTCATGAATGTTAAACAGGAATGACCAAGTCTTAGAGAGAATGTAGAGCCACTATGACACTCAGGAGAGAGTGCTACGATGAGACCCACAGCCAGTGTGAAGAGCTGCCTATCAGTAGCTCCTGCAGTTGAATGCACATTACAGAACACAACATACTACACCTACAGGCATGCCTTAGGGCCCCAAAGCTCCATTCCTAACAGTCATGAACACAGATGCATCAAAGAATTTTCATGGCTGAACAATTAAAACTACTCCAAAATCAAAAAGGCAAGAGCTCTTCAACAACAAAGAAGATAAAAACTAGTAAACTATTCATCCAATGGAATAATGAAGATGTCCAAACTACAAAACAATATGAAGGAACATGAGAAAAGATTCATAATCTTAATGATATGTGAAAGTATGAGTTCATATATAATTATGCATAATAAAAATTATAAAATAGGTAAAAGTGTTAAAAGTGAGGAATCAAGTTACACAAAGGAGAAAGAAGAGGATCTACAGCTCAGTGTTGGTGGTGGTTATGTTGGCTTATTCATTCACTTTGGTATAATCTTCAAGCTGTTTGTTTACAATTTTTGACAATCTTTATTTCAAAAACAGCAATCTGTGCACATAAACATTAAAAATGATTCATAACTTACTGAAAAAGAAAATGAAACCAGTCACAAGAAAGGACGTCTACTTTCAGAACATGTTATCTCTTGTGCCATCATGTGTGCAAATGGGATTACCATGTATATCACAATGTCCCTAAGGACAGGAACAAGATCTGGAACTTCAAATGTCAATCTGCGTTCCTCAACTTATTGCCTGTAAGTAATTTTTAGAGTATTGATGAAAACTTATAAATTAGATTAATTTCCTTGTAACTTAGCAATCTTCCCCTCAAACAGGGACAGCCAGTAACAGAAAGCAGGTTGGGTGGATTTGCTATAAATCTTTTAATGAGACATTTAAAATTTAAATTTTATACTTCCTCTATTTCCTTAATGTTATTCCAAAAGTAATTGTTTTTATCTTTTCAGATTTCTCAAGCATACTATTACAAAATTCTGCTTAAGTCAATTTTTTTTCCTGCCGATGACTGTAAACTCTGAACTGTTAGACACAAACAAAGGCATGAACTTGTTCCAGGGAAAACTGAGCCTCCTAAATGCAGCCCAAATTCCACTTAATTAATAAACCCAGAGAGACAAAGCAGCTTTCTAAAGCTTTTGAAAACACAAGTGGAAGAGCAGAGTTATGACATATTTCCCTCATTTACACCAGCCCCAAACTCATTCCTCACAAAATGAAAAGAAAAAAAATTGGGCCATAAGTTACCTAGTTGAGCTACTTAGGTATGAATTGGCTTCACATTCTTGTTCCTACCCTCTGTGACTCTCAGTAGTCACTTCTGGGTCCCAACACTGGGAACGATTCACAACTGAGGACACTTCTGATCAACTGTGCACAATTATGGGGCATGAGTCAGTGCTTAGGGAAGACAATGTGCTAAGTTAGTGGGTACATGCATTTGGAAAAATCACACCATTTAAAGCTTATTCATAGAGAAAGCAAAGGAAGCATGAACACTACACATGGCATGCATGGTTTCAATAAGCCATGAAACTCTGACAAAATTATTCAGGATATCTCTCTAAGATTAGAAGAAAAATCAGATAATACTATTAATATGAGAATGCTAAACAATCTTAAAGGCTGTTACAAAAACAAAAGTAGTCAACCTGTCTGGGATGCACATTAGAGCTGACCCTGCTGTCTGGGATTGGAGGTGCTTGAGAGCAGCAGAGCTGACCTAGCCCCACCTCCTCTGCCATGTGGGGGCATGGGTGAGGGAAAGATGCCCTCCTTATTCTGACCCTTGCTACCTGACCTGAGGTTACGAGAGTAAGAGGACTATCCCTGCCCCTCACCAGCTGCAGCACACAGGAGAGTTGGCCCTGTACCCTGCTCCTGGGCAGGATACTAGAGCTGACTCTGATGTCAGAGGTGCAGGTGAACCAGCTCTGAGGGAGTGAAAGCAGGAAAGCTGACACTGCTCTCTCCACCCCCAACCTCAGATGCCCCCTACAACAATCTGGAGTGAGGGCCCTGTGCAAAACAGTAGAGCTGGCCCTGGTGGTGTGAGTTAAGTGAGCTGGACCTGAGGACCCCAGGGGAGAACTGGCCCTGTTCCTTGCTGCAAGCTGCATTAGGTGAGCTAGCCAAGGCAGTGCTGGAGAGCTTGCCTGGGTAGTGATGATGAGGTAAAGCTAGAAGGCTGACCAACATAGCTACCGCCCAGGCCCAGAACTAGGGCTAGGAGTTGGTCCACCCCAACATCTACTGAATCTATAACTACTGAGCAAGTGGAAGGGATGAACTTACAGATCCAAAACAGTAGGATCTCCATGACACAGGACAATAACAGGATATCCAAGTCTAGCCCCAGGGAGAGCCCATTATTAGTGTCTTAGGAGAAGCCAGAGGCCTCAAGCCAGACCAATGACTCCTGGCAATGAACACTCGCAAGTAAAGATGAACAGACTAAAGGGTAAACTGTGTGACTCAACTGGACATACTACAGATTCCACAAGGAGATTCTTCTCCTTTATTTACTTATTTTTGTTTGTTTTGTTTTAGTATTGGGTTTTTCTTTTAAATTTGGTTTTGTTTGGTGGGAGGGGAGTTGCAAGGGCAGAGGGTAGATTCAAGGGGACAGGTAGCTAAGTGCGATTGGAATACAGGATGTGAAATCCACAAAGAACCAATAAAAGTTAAAAGAATTAAAAAACAAAAGAAAAACAAAAGCAGCTAGGCATGGTGACACAATGTGTAATCACAGCACCCAAGAAGGCTGCCAATGGGGGTCACAAGCTCCAGGCCAGCATGAGCTATTGCAAGGAGTGGGGCTGAGGGTAATACTTTCTCAGGTGAGATAAACCCTTGAGAATCTGAGGATTCAAAGCTCTCAGCTTCAATTGGGTCCTCCCACACATCCCCATCCCAAGTTACAGGATCCCAATCTTTACTAATAAATGCCCTTACTTTAACAACTGACACCACTGAGATTGAAACTTGAATTTTTGCTGTAGTTCAGCCAACCTTATGAGGGCTTCAGTTTGATTTTCTGCAGCTCGAACTCTGTGGCTGCTGGAGAGAAGATTCCCTCCCAGAGCACACTTAGAAACCTTTAGACTGTTCATTAGCATCTGGAGCCTGTCAACTTTATCAGCAAGTTCATTGTTATCCTTCACAATATATTCTAAAGTTGGTTAATTTTATCAAGGAGCTCATTCCTATCCTTTATCATATTATCCAGAGATATTAAGAGCAATCAACTAGCTGTATCATTTTCCTTATTTCCCCCCAAACTTTCAAAAGTTCTTAATACAACATCACTACATCCATTGCCACTCACTATTGATGAAACAAGATAATCAAACGCATTTAAATCTTTAAGTTTGAAATACAGTTTGTACCATGAGCTTTCAGTACTTTCAGAGCTCCTAGGAGAGAGAGAGACTGGAGAGGCTTCAGTAGTTGAAGGTGCTGGTAAATCTGAAGATGCTGATGAATTAAAATGTCTATTCCAGATACTTAAAAGATTCATCCTTATACTTCTGTTTCTCTAGAACCATTCTGGTACCAAAATCTGTATTATTTAGCGTTCTCAAGAGTCAAAGAACTTACAGAATGAATCTTCCGTCTCCCTCTTTCTCTCTCTCTGCATATGTGTGCAAAAAGTAAAGTTTTTATGGAAAAGGCTTCAATTCCTTGAACATATTTGTAAAATCTGACAAGTCAGATGTGTGCTGGATAGTATCCTAATTCTTTGTAACTGAGAGCATGTAGGTAGTCAACTGTTGTACTGTGGGAGACCAGCTCCCACATTTATTTACCCCAGGGACTCTTGAGGAGTTAGATACAAATATAAGAGGAGAGACAGTTAGAAACACAGGATAGCCTCGGGAGTGGCTGGCTCAAAACCCACCAGCCACTTCTGTCTCTACTAAAGGGCTTTTAAAGGAATGCCAAGGGGTGGAGCAAAAGACTTCGCCCCAGCACAGCCAAGTGCAAACCATCCCTGGCACCTGGTGACCATGCACATGGTCAAGCAATCCCCTAATGCAGCCCTGCTGTGTAAAGCAAACTCAGATCTCTCTAGAAAGCTTTTGTGGGCTCCCACACTGCACCCCAATTCTCCTAACTTTTAAACTTCAGTGAACTTGTTATATGTACCAATGTGAATTTTCCTATTGACATGTATCTAGTCTAAAGCAGAGATGTCTGCAATGCCTCGTCCTCTGCTCCATGATTAAATAATTCTGCTGTGTCCATGCAGTGACACTACATAATTCATACTGACACACAGACTTTAAATCTTTATGAGATTATTTTGACTGATGGGGTAGCTTGTTTCTTTGAGACAGCTATGTCTACATGATGAAGTAGGTTAAAATTTTTTAAATCAAAAGAGGCTAACAAAATTTAAAGTATACTTTCTTGTCTTTGCAATATTTAAAACTTATAAAATTTCTGTTGAGACATTAAAAATTGGTAAAGTATTTTAGGTATATAAAATGCTCCTTTAGAATCAGAAAAACAAAATATACAGTTTAGTTATTAAAATCACAGACTATATTACTCCATATCATTTTTTATGTCATTAAAAAGATCAAAAGCTGTCAAATACATTTTCAAAGGTACCTTCCAATTGATGAAGTAGTATGGTACATTTAGTTGAAAATGTTGATGATCTGTTAACTACAGTAAAAAAACAATATTCCAGAATGCTAGTTCAAAGCCTCCTCTGTGGTAGAAAAGTCAGGCTGGAATTTTTACAAATCACAGTCTAACTACAAAGGTAGACCATGAAACAAGTGGATTTAAGAAGTCTACCATTTAAAAATATATAAGCCCATATCTAATCAACAAATAAGCTTAAACATTATATGAATGTTTTAAAGATTAAATCTCAAATGTCACATGGTTATGTCAATAAACAAATAATTACAGTTATGCCAATCTATGATATACAGTGTCAGTTTTCATTGATGGCAACAGTCCCTGTAATTGAATCTGACATCTTGCAGATTATGCCTGCCCCTTGGGACATTTGAACAAATCAGCTAGTTCTAACTACTTCCTGTTGAAGGTTAAAGATGTGTCACATTTGTTTATGCTGTGGAATATTTGTTTAATGATGAAAAGAAGTGCTGCATTCTTTTATGTTGCATTTGTTTAACTCTGTGAAACTGTTACTTTGCCTGTCTAAAACACCTGATTGGTCTAATAAAGAGATGAATGGCCAATAGCAAGGCAGGAGAAAGGATAGGCAGGGCTGGCAAGCAGAGAGAATATATAGAGGGAGAAATCTTGGAAGAGGAGATAAAGGATCGAGAAAAGAAGGGGCAAGCCACCCAGCCAGACATGGAATAAGAAGGAAAGAAAAGATGTACAGAAATAGAAAAAGGTGAAGGCCTAGAGGCAAAAGGTAGACAGGGATAATTTAAGAAAAGGTGGCAACAAACAAGCCAAGCTAAGGCCAGACATTTATAAGTAATAATAAGTCTCCATGTATATTTATTTAGGAACTGGGTGGCAGGACCCCCAAAAGAGCCGAAAGAGTAAAGATAGAAAGAACAACCAACTGCAACTTCCTTTACTACAATTCTAATATTCCAGTTTCTCCCATCAATTAATGTGCATAAGATCAACTCACACAAGTGAAGCACCAACTCTGCTCAAGCAAATCATTACATTTATGTCAAGTATGATAGCTTTCAATTATAAAATGAAAATACAAATCCAACTGGGAAGTTTTCAAGTACAGAAGTATTATCACAGCACATTATTTACTACGAAGTGAAAATCTAGTAAATGTAAAACACAATGAGACAAATTCTGGCACGTCCTTATCCGAAAAACAATGTATTTTTAGTTAAAATTTCAAAAGTAACATATATGTTCAATTCAGTAAGATATCCTAAAAATTTTTGAAAGTGCTTAAAATGGTCAAAAACAAATAGAAAATACCCCCTTTCAAAACTAAGAATTTAAGAACATATTTTACTTCAATCTCAGAATAAGCCTTCTCAGCACAAGCTAATAAAAGCAGCCCTCACTTATTCTAGACTTTAATTACTTACAGGTGGAGAAAAAAACAAAACAGATTTACATTTCTGAGTGCAGAAACCACCAAGGCCTAGTCCTCATCATTCTAATTGCTTGACTGTAACACCCCAGGATTGCAATTTACAGAAGTCTTAGAGGATGGATTTCTGTGAGATTTTCAAAAATGCCTCCGTAAGCAAGCTGTCCTGTCATCATCAAAATTAGTATTTTCCCAAACCCGACTAGCATATTTGCTCTGTTAAAATAAAAAGAGAACCCTTAAACCCCTCATATCATCTTGAACATCTAACAGATGACCACATGCAAATCCAAGTCTGGAGATTAATTTCTTTCTAAATGAAGTTCATTTGCAATGGCAAACAACTACACCTCAAACACGAAGAATTAAATAAATGTATTCTTTGGCTTCTCATAGAACAACTCAAAATAATGCCAATTTTGTCACTTCATGCTAATTTCATAGACAATATTAACAGATTGTATTTCGTTAAGACAATTATATCAAAAGTTAATTTTTACTTACTTTGGAGATGGAGGGATTGAAGAAGAGAAGAGTCTAAAACCTTAGCAAATTATGGCAGGATAAAACCTGTTAAAGTTGACTACAATTAAGAAAATAGCATTTTTGCAGCTGTTGATCAATTATTTTTTTATTTGATTATTAAAAGTGAACAACACAGGAAATATATTCAATTTAATTACAGTGTATCATGGTAAACTGAGAGATTTCTGACAGGCGGGTGACTAACTCAGTATGTGTGACTATGGTTAGGAATACAAACAGAGTATGAGAGGATTGTAGCTTAAGGAGAAAAAGCAGGGGGATGATCAAGTCCTCTCACTGTCCAATATTCTGAGATGTTATAGTAGCTACCATTACCTCTGCCTCACTCACTCCCAGGGTCTAGCCATTCACACCACACGACTGTGGCATGAACCAAGAGCAATTCACATTTCTGAATTCTTATCTTTGCTCCTTCCATTTACTACAGTCTGACAAACTAAAAATAATGAAAAAGAACTCATTATTTGTTATTGGTTTTGAACCACATTAGGAATGCTGCTGGAATGGGGAGATGGCCAGCCAGGTGGGTAGGGAGCTTGCTGTGAAAGCAGGAGAACCCAAGACTAAACCCCAGCATCCACATAAAAAGACAGGAATGGCTGTGTGCCTGTGATGCAGCACTGGGGAGGGCAAACAGCTGGATCCCAGACCTTACTGACCATCCAGCCTATCCAAAATAGCTTCAGCTTTCAGTAAGAGATCCTATGTTAAGAACTAAGGTGGAGAGCAGAAGAAAATGACACATGACATCTTCCTCTGTCCTGTATATGTGCTTGTCCTATGTATGTGTACATATACCACACATTTATGCACACAATGAAAACAAAGGAAGAACAATAATAGGCCTTTTAAAAAGGAAAAAGTCAAAAAGCTCCTTCACCAAAGGAGTCAATGTAGCATCTGTGGATTTATGCTTTCTTGACAGGGTTAAGAAAAATCAATACACNGTGAAGAAGAGACTAAGCAGATCTTCAATGAAAAGTGTTATTCTGGCATCAAGTTTAAGAGCAGGGTTTTTTATAAGACTTTATTCTCAGGCTGACTGACACAAATTTCTGGAGCGATCTACTGAGATGACTGTTCACAATTCCTTGGGAAACTTGCTTGTTCATTAGTTTTATTTTAAAAAATGCATAATGGTATAAAACATGTGAATTACATAGGAAGATGGAACATGAAGCTTCTCTCATGCCTTCCCCATTTCAGTCTCATACAATGTAACCACTATTTATCATGTATTGTGTCATGAAAGATCACACCATGTACTATAAATATGACCAATGAGACACAATGCTGGACTTGAATTTGCAATCTCTTGCCCTTGCCTATGATGTGCTATGATTACAAACACCTCAATGAACTGTAGTTAACATTCTTGGAAAATGAATATCAAATACTTCAAGGACTCAAGCATACAATCCGAAGTATCTGTATTACTGTAGCATTACAAGGTAGTTATTATAATATAGAATATAAAGTTAGATTGAGTTGTTTCAGTAGAACATTCTATGAAAGAATACTTAAATTCCTTCTGCCTCATCTGTAAAATGAGGACTGTACCTAAATTTTAGGTTTATTGTGAAGATTAAATGCATTAGCCCATAAAAAAAAATACCAGCTCACAGTTTTTCATTATTGACCCCACCTTAATCAACCCTTACCCAGCACTGCCATCACCAACAGCATCATCACTACTACAAGGACTATATATCTGACTTTTATGTGGGTGCTGGAGATGCAAACTCAGGTCCTCACCCACCTGAGCCACCTACCTAGTCCAAATTCTACATTTTGCAGAGCTAGCAAACAACTATATGAATTCTGGATGATAGATTTGGTAATATAAAATGCACATATACACCAGGTGTGGTGGCAAACATTTATAATAAAAGCACTTGGTGGACTGAGCAGAAGAACTAAGAATTCTGTTCAAGGCCAGCCTAGATTGTAAAGCAAGATCTGAACTCAAAAAAGGAAGAGGCTACATTTTAGAATTCTAGTAAAGGACATACACACAAGTGAACATTCATAAAGTTTTTCTGATGGTAATAAAATAGATCCATGCAAACTAAGAAGTGAAGATGACAAAATATAAAATGTGACTCCATATTTATTAAAACAAAACTACTATTTACACATATTTCCCTCTATATTCTTCAGTTTCCAAGCTTATGTTTAGAAAGCAGCCTCTCTTAAGCTGTAATTCACATAGAAAATTTTACATCTTTCTATGGCATCTCAATGTCCAATCTTCTACTGCACATTTACAACACTATATTGTTTGCTTGACTATTCTTCTCCCTCAATAGGTTCACAAACAGAACAAACAGCTAATTTCCTGTAGACTGCCATACCCATAAACCCCAGAAGAGTCCTGATACATGGAACATAATAACTGACAAATTAGGTTCAATTCTATAATTTTTCAGATAATCATCTGTTAAGCTGAATTCCTATGGATTTTCCTGAAAACTTGTATCTAAGTGCTCTTCTAAGTACTTTACAAATACAACATTTGTTAACTGTCAGGTAAAAATCATTTTAATTTTTAACAAAACAATTAAAAAAAAAACAGCAACAAAGACACACAGAATTTTAATTTTACCAAAAGCAACTAATAAGTGGGTAGCCAGGATTTCACCACAGTGACTCTGCAGACTATGCCCTCCATTGTGGGGCAGCTACCCACCAACCCCACAGTTCCCCAGAGTTTTCTTGGGTGTGAGTAGCAGGAAATATTAGATAGAAGGATTCTAGATTGTAGAGATAAGATAGAAAATAAAGGATAGCCTCGAGAGGGCCC
>LZPO01068425.1:0-10518 GCA_001675575.1 Neotoma lepida
TTCTGGAGATGGAGTCAGAATCTACTGGGAGAAGATTTCATTTTCTTTCCCACTGGATAAAGTCCTTTCTGTCTCAAAGCAGTTTGGGTACAAAAAGACCAGGCCGCTTCTGTGACCCACAGCTGTTAGCTGTGCAGCCAATTAGTGGTGAAGTAGCTTGCAGACCAAGATTTCTGAATCACCCAGTCTCCTCATTTCAAGCCAGCTTCCCTCAATCAGAACAAATAACTCATTATTTATTGAAGTTGAGTATTGATCAGCACTCAAAAGCTGCACACATTTGCTTTCTTTTACCTTTGGAAAAACAATTTCTTAGATCATGATTACTAAATTTAGTCATTGAATTTAGATTTGAGTGAATCAAATTATTTTAAAGCTGAAAGTGACCTTTAAGGGCATCTGCTAAAATACTCTATTATTTTTCTTTGTTCATATGAGCATACTGTTACATAGAGGGTAAAGTAATCTTTTTTGAGGCAGTGTCACTGACTCAGGAAACATCAGGTTGGAAACCAAGTCTCTAGAGACCCAGTTTAATGTCTCATATACCACCTAGTATGGGTTTCCAAAAATCAACAAGAGGAGAGTCCCATGCCTGATAGGATTGGAATTTCCTCTAAGTTGCCCTGGCACATTAATTTGCATTGATATGTGGGCTTCCTCCCCTCTCTCTTTGCATATAGGTATGTATGTGTGAACATTTATTTGTGTATAAATGCATGTTTATATTTTCATAGACACACACATATGTGTGAGTGCTCATTTACATGTGTGCTTGTACGTGAGAAAGCTCAAGGTTGACATTGGAAATCATCTTGTATTGCTCTTCCACCTTATTTAGAGGTGGAGCCTCTAAATTAAACTCAATGCTTGATGATAGAGTTTGTCTTGCTGGCTAAGTTGGCTCCTGGAAACTCCTGTTTCTGACTTCATGGTTGGAATTTTAGGTAACTTGCTCCATCCATACATTTTTCTGTTGGTAGAGATTTCAGCTCTGGTCTTCTTGTTTCCTGATTTGATGGTTAATTTTAGTTGTCAACTTGTAGAATTACCCCACTTGTAGAATTACCCCAAAAGAGAGTCTCAATGAGGGACTGTCAGATCAGGTTGGGCTGTGGACATGTCTGTGTGAGATTGTCTTGATTATGTTTGTTAACTGATGTGAAAAGACCCAGTCCACTGAGGGTGGCATCATACCCTAGGCAGGGGATCCTGGACTATATAAGTATAGAGGGAGTTCTGAGCACCAATCAGCATGCATGTATTCATCTCTTTCTTTACTATTAGATGTGATATGATAATATGCTTTGAGATCCCTTTATGACTTCCCAGAAATGATGAACTGTAAGGATTTTAAGTCAAATTGGCCTTTTTTTTTTTCTAAGTTTCTTTTGATCAGGGTATTTTATCACAGGAACAGAAGTACAAATAAGACCCACAATGTGTGCTTTAACTTATAGCTCTATTTCCTCAGCTCCTGGACATTTTTGCTTTGTTTTGCTTTTGTTTTGAGACAAGGACACTCTACGTATTTAGTTCTGAATTTCCTAGAACAAAATTTACCAGGTAGACCAGGCTGACCTCCTCCTCATAGAGATTAGCCTGCCTCTCAGTCTGTAGTGCTGAGATTAAAGGCATGTGCCACCACACCCAGCCTCCTGGGCTTTTAAAATGTTTTCGTTTCTACTATGGGCATATGTAATTGCTGAGTCTTGGAGCAGGTTCTACCCCACAGTTTGAACCCTCAAAGCATTAGAAAGTTATTTCCCCATATCAAAAAAATAGCTCTCAAAATTGATGTCTGAAATTTGATTCCTGCATATATCAGCAGCATGATTTGGCAATCATGAAATCCAACTTCTAACCCAACATCTTTCAAATAAACAAAGTTTTGTTAACACTTAACAAGTCAACATTCCTGTCTGAGTTGAGAAACCCATGTGCCCATGGAGGATGAGTACAAAGAAGAAAAGTCTAATGAACTGAGGAGCCTTAGCGTCTACTCTGGATCTGGTTGTAATGTGGAATCAGAAGTTCCTCTTCCATGGAACAGCACAGTGAGAGAGTTCAAGTAAGTTTTCTCTGCTGTATGACTTCAACATACCTGTGGCTTTTGTTGATGGTTTCTTGGCAATTCCATGGGGCCTAGAAACAGAAGAGGCAGTGATGAGGCTGGCTTGTATGATTGAGACTTTGGACCAGAAAATACTGGAGGTTGCTTTGAAGAATCAGCCAACATCTGGAACATGACCCAAAATAGGAAGTGAGTTACACCCTTTTATAAAGTTGGGAAGTGACAAAGACATCATCTTGATGTCAGAGCAGTATTTATTACCGTTAAAGGGCTTTTGCTAGACTTAGGGATTTCCATGTTTTCTAAGGACACCCAGCCCAGCCTCTGAAAAAACAGAAGCCAGGTTACTCAGTGTAAAAGGAAATTTAAGATGGTGGTAATTTTTCAGAGTCAAACGAGAAAACTCCATGATGATGTGCATAGTTTCAAGGATAGTTTGGAACTTTATGCCACAGAATGTCAAAAATAAAGTTCAGTACTAGCGAGATGACATAGAGGATAAAGGTACTTTCTACTAACTCTAATGACCCAAGTTCATTCCCTGGAACCTACATGATGGAAGGAGAAAACTGACGATCACAAGTTGTCCTCTGACCTCCACGTGTGTACCATGGAATTTGTGTTTGCTCTCTTTCTCTCCCTCACTCAATGAAAAATGTCTTTTTTAATTGCAGATGAGCCAGGGTCAAACCTTTTCAAGACAGGTAGCTACATGGTGACAGTCATTTCCCAGAGAATGCAGTGGTGACTGAGGATTGACATGTAATGGGAACTTGCATTCAGCCGAGTGAGAAGTATCAGACAGTGCAGGAAGAGTACAAGGAGACTGCTGATAAACAGAGACTGTCATAGACAACTATGAGTGAGCTGTCAGAAAAGCAAGAGCCACTAGATCAGGAATTCTGTCTATACATGATTGGGATTGAATCTGGAAGCTACTGCTAAGAGACAGATATCATTCACCACTCCATCCAAAAGAAAGAGGAAGGTTCATCCAAGAACATAGGTAAACATGGCCATATTCCAGCTAGATGACATCAGAGATTCTTATCCCAAGTACTTATGTGTAATGCTGGAGGAGAAGTTGTCTGGACAGGAACATCTTATATTAATAATTTTGAGAGATAGATTTTTTCTCAAAAATTTATGTCTACAGAACAAACAAATCTTTCAATGATCCAAAGACTTGTTTACAAATGAGAGAATAAGAAAGCTGCCCTGCAGTGCAAAGAGGGAAAGTTGACCCTTCCCTAAAAGAGCTTTCTATGTGTCGCTGAGTATGAATACCAGCTTTCAAAAAATGTAATGAGTTGTGGTACTTCCTGAATATTTACCAGGTACATTTGAGGCTTTATGTCCAGTAAGAATTCATTAAAATGTAATATATTTATCAGTTATACTTTCAACTCATCCTGCTTTAATGCCAAATACCTCAGTACAAAATTATTTCCTACTCATAGTTTTTATCCACTGTTATTCCTCAAGGTTGGGATCCACAGTGAAAATATTTCTCTCATCTCATTGCCAACACAGGTACACAGATCTTTGGCTTCAATATCAAATTCCCTGCTTATCTTCATGGCAGATGTTACTACAGACAATGACATATCTTCTTGTAAAAATCAAGGCTCTAGCCTCAGAATCTAGCACATCTTTATTGAGCCTCTGTAGGCAACCACTGTTAATTAATTAGAGTTGCAAATGACATGAAAGCCATTTACTAGTTCAGGCCCAACTCCCACATTCCATCTTATGCCTCTCTATTTGTTGTTGTTATTGATACAGGGTCTTACTATATATCTCTGGCTTGCCTAGAACTACAACCCCCCCCTTAATGATTATCTGTCCTTTAAAGTCTTTCTTCCACACTAGGCTGGATTAGGAATTTCTCATACTCTGGTGGTTAGGGAATGTCTTATAGCTTAGTCATAAAAATGTTGAATTATTCAGCACTGTTAAAGCTTTCCTGAAAGCCAAAGTCAATTGAAGGCTGAATTTGGTGATATATGTCTTTAATTCTATCACTCAGGAGGAAGAGGAAGAAGGACCTCTGTGAGTTAGGTCTACATATTAAGTTCCAACCCAACCAGAGCTACATAGTGAGACTCAGTCTTAAATTTTACCTGGCAATAATCATTAAACAAAATGTTGTTACACACTAGCCCCCTAATCAGATGAATTGCTTATGAGCCCTGCATCAGAGGAAATGAACTCTTCAAGCCACAGTTTGTGAGTTCCTTGGCATGTGATACACTCCTTCCACCCAAAATAGATTTAGATTTCCTGGAAATTTCTCTGGATATGTCATTTATAGTCTTCCATTTGTTCCAAGGTGATTGAAGCCTGTTTGAATGTATGATCTTAATGAGACTATCATTTAAATTTGTGCTTTTCAAGTCATCCAATAATTTTTTTAAGTGCCAAAAATAGCAATTATAGTATCCAATGTACTCCTGCTTAGACAATTTAGATAGTTAAAGTTCTTTGACCAATACTGCTTCAGGAAAATGATAACTACTGATACACACTTATCCAAGAGGAGAATATTAATGAGGTAATTCCATTTTATAGTGGAGATTGCTATGAGAATATTCCTAAATCAGTAGGAAAATGGAAGGTGAAATCCATATTGTCATATAATACAAACAACTGATGATATACCAGAGTGAATCAAATAAACCTTCAACAGGGAAAATAAGGGGACTGCAGTTGAGACCTACGTGTCTGAGTTAAGTGACAGTCAAACTTGTTGGATGTTTTATGGAGTTTATGTGGCTTTGTACAGTTATAAAGCAAAAAGAATTTGACCTGAAAAAAAATGATTTTATTTTATTAAATTGTCTAATGCTTTGCAATCTTTAGGTTTCCATTAACTTTGAGATAATTTCTATTATCAACCCCCAGGAATATATGTAAAGGCATGGCATTGTCAGTGTGCTTTTGAAATTCTCACAAAGAAGGTGCGTCCCACGCTTCCTGCAAACAGACTTCATTTTGTTCTATTAAGGCTCTGTTGATTTGTTTTCTTATGGATTATCTGTCCAAAGAACAGTCCTTGGTTAGAAAGCACTAAATGAAATGTTTAAGTGTTGGTGTATAGTTGAATTTCAAGACTCTCAACTTCAGTGCTCATTCAAATTTTCATGGGGTTTTATTTTTTGAATAGCTTAAATTTTCAGCTTAGGAAAGAATGTGAATATAGTATTCTAATAACTTTAATAGGAGAAATATTTTATATATATAATTTTTCTTCTGAGAAAAAATTTCCTTCCAGTACATTTGATCAAAAGACTAGTACTTTTAAAATGTTGTACATTTTGTACAGTACTTGAATATTTTTGAAGGAGAGTTAAGTAGGGAGGCCAGATCAGGTGTTCTTCTTGGACTCTCGGTAGGACTCTAAGCAACCACTGCTGTCACAGGAAAGACAAGGAACCTTTGTCTCCTATTAGTATCCCTGTGTGTTATTGTGGAAATATGCACATTGTGCAGCACAATTTCCATGGAGGAACAGCAACTGCATAATTAACACACAGACATCTACAAATGTCTGAGCAGGGAATGATGTAGTTCCTCCAGTTACAAAGGGAGAGGGATGTTTTCAGCAACGGTGACATAAAGACCTGGAAATCACATTGTGTTCCTAGCAGAAACATTTTCTTAAATACATCTCTACATTTTTTAAAACTCCTTTTTGTTTACCTTCACGTCTGCCTGTGAATCTTCATGATCATTTTTTTTTATTGTAAAGTCATATATAAAGGGAGGAGTAATGTGTTGTGTAAACACTTGGAGCCCACTACCTTTGGGGCAGGGGGAGGGGCTTGGACCTGCCTCTACTGAACGTACCAGGCTCTGTTGACTCCCCAGGGGAGACCTTGCCTTGTTGGAGGAGGGTATGGGGGGTGATTTGGGGGGTAAAGGCGGGAGGGGAGGGAGGAGGGAGGAGAGAGAGATCTGTGATTGGTATGTAAAACGAATAAACAAATTTCTTAATAAAAAAATTTTTAAAAGACTCAAAAATATTTTTTTAAAATAGTAACAATGGAAATTAATGACCCATGAATTTGGGGAATAAGATTCATTTCAATCTTAAGGAACATAGTAAGGGCTGCAGAAATGGTTCAGTGGTTAAAGAGTACTGGATGCTCTCTAAGAGGACCTAGGTTGGGTTCCTAGCATCGACACAGTGACTCACAACTATCTGTGACTCCAATGACAGGATATTTGACTCTGTTTTGACATCTAAGGGTACTACAGATGCACATGGTGGTGCACAGACATCCAGACAAACACTCACACATGTAAAATCAAGTTTGAAAAAGAGAGGAGAGGGAAATCCTTGTTTAAAAGACGAGTGAATGCTCACAGCAAAGTTTCAAATCAAAATACATACTTTGGCTTCAAGTCCTGCTTTGTTTTCCTAAGTGTGTATGTGTAGGTATGTGTATCCTGACGTAGTATGTCAGAGTCATCTATAAGTTGAAAACTTCCCATAAGATAAACTACCAAAGTTGGCTTTGATTTCTGCTGCTTGTCCATCTCATCAATGTCACGTTTTATTTTAGTCTGACTGATGGTGGCTAGACCAAGGACAGTGTCAGCTCCAGTGAAGCCATCCTTTACTTCTCAGGCTATATATTCTTTTGAAGTCATTTTGCACAATCTTTAAAGAGTTTTCTTTAAAGTTTAAAAACTGAATACTATATATATACTATATATATACTGAAGATATAGCTGAGATTTTTTTCCTTAGCATTCTAGTGTTAGAATTTGCCTAAATATGATTTTCTACAAGATATGCAACAGTATTAATACATCACAATAAAGGCTGCTTCACTATTATTTCTGTCCCGGGAACTGCATATGACTTACCATTGGAATTGGAATTTGTTTAGTTATATTCTATACTATTTTTAACTCTTAAAAATTTGAAAGTAACTTGTGATGAATATTTTAAAAGCATCGGATCCTCCTCTGACCACACAAAATACATCTCTGTAGCATTTAAATAAAGGATGGCATGAGCTTGAATATTGAGCTAAATTCAAAGTGTTTGCCAAGTCAGTCTTGCTTCATTCTTACACTGTTTGTTTTAATCTCAAGTTATTTTCCCTGTATTAAAATATACAAGGTCCCAGCAGTTTATTCTTATTATATCATCATTAGACAATTAACAAAATACACTCGACAGGGAAAGTTAATATTCATTTACTTCCAACTATTCAATATGAAAAAAAAGGAATTTTAAGGCTCAAAAAAATTTATCTCACATTCACATTTCTTTTAAAACAATTCTTTGTCCCGTGGACAGCATTTAGTCAAGTTAAACCTTTCACTGGGATGACAGACAGCACTAAATTATGCATAAAATAAAAATATACCCAACACATTTTTTTCCATTTTACTTCTCCAAACTTTTCTTTGCTGGGAAGTAACAAGGACATCATACTTTTCTTGTTGGGTTTTGCCTCTAAAAAGGTCTTGAATTTACCTCCAACATCCTATAAATCTATTCAAAACGTGTGTCTACTATTCCTGTGCATTCCCTAGATAATGGTAGTATGTCATGAGCATGATTTAGTATGTGCGTGGAGGAATATCAAACAAAAAGAAAATCATCAAAAAATTAATGATACTCATCTCTTCATGTTTTAAGGTTTGACATTTGCAATGCCGAGGTCTATTTGAATAAAACAGAAATCAGCAATGAAGGCTACCAAGGAGCAAATTTGAACCCGAGGATAGTTCTTCTTGGAATGCATCTGACAGCAGCTAAAATCTTTATTTACTAAATTTGAGTATTATCTACTCTAAGATTCCCAAGTTCTTAGAAATTCATTTTTTAACAAATTGGAGGACATGGGCACACTTTATGGCTTGTGTCTAGTATGGAAGTATGGTCTCTTCGAAAGAATAAAATCCTAGTGGTTATAAATGGGTCAAAAAGAATTAATTTTTTTATTTATACTTTATAAATGTAACCAACTGAATGAAATGGTTTCATATACATTTTTACATCCAGCAGTAGTGACACACTGTTCGTACATCAATTCTATAGGAAAATGTACATCCTTCTTTTCCGCTAAGTAAGATTTGTCAAGTGTTCTTGGATGGAGAAAAAAAAACCTCTTTCATTGCAATCTGAATGAAGTAACAAGAATAAGCCATGTTTCTTTCAGTAGCTAATGTGTTAGTTTAGTTACTGTCCAGGTGTGTGTTAATATTGATGTGAGGAATACGAGGTTCTTACAAGTTCTCAAAAATATAAACGCCCAATTTGAAAACTTTACAAAATAGTCTATTGGATTTTGCAACTGAATTTGCCCAGGGACATTAAAGTCCTGGAGCATTTATTTTAAGTGTGCTTCTGTTGCTCCATTCCTGGCTGGCTGTTCCTCAATTCCCTAATCACACAGAAATGCATTCTTATGAAGTTAAGCCACTGAAGACAGAATGCTGATGACATTTCTCTTTATCTGACTTATCTAAAGAAAACCCAGTTAGTGGTAATTCTACCAAATACTTTTAACAGTCACATAAAATTTTAATTGATTTTCAAACAATACAACGGTGCCATGAATCCAACCACATAGAATATAAGCCTTAAGCCCACTAGGTTTAAGCAGTTGTGTCTTTGTAGACTAAAACTATGTAAAATAGAATCTGATAACTCCCTGGTGTTAGAGGTAGACAGTTTTCTTTCAAATCCTAGGTTTGGTCCTTTATTTTATTCAGCAGTGAAAGCCATGAATACAGAACGAATAACAGCTGTTACAATTCTCAACCATGACTTCTAACGTCAGAGAATTCAAAGTATGAACATAGTACACAGTAATGAAAAGTATCAAAAATTAGTTTACCTCAAAGAAGATAAATAAAACAGGTATATCCCACCAATACATAAACAGATGTCTGTGCTACAGTTAAAATTTGCTGTATACAAAAGATCATAGTCCCCATAATCAGCTTATGGTAGAAGCAAGAATACATGAGCCATTTAAATTGTCAGACATTATGCTTTATAAGGTATGCACAGAAGTTCAAGCAATAAATACATACATTAGTTCAAAGCCTTACAATAGCTACGCAAAGCAGATGCAGAAAAGCAGGTTTGCTATTACTAGCAAGCAATGAGAGAAGAGTAAAAATCCATGAAATGCATTAAAGCAACATTTTTCTTAGAAAAAGTCTGGTCATTTATGGGTCCACCAACATTTTTACATAATATGCACAATTATCAAAATACAGACCAAGCATTTCAGAAAACTCCAAAAAACCTAAAATCTATTTTCAAAGCAATTGCAGTTTTGGAGGTTTTTCTGGTATAATGTGCAAGCAGCTATTTTTTAAAATTGTATTCATATAAAACCCATGCAAAACTCTACAAGTATATGCATTCTGTGGCTGAGACTTCCTTTCAAAAGTTTGGAAACTGAGGTATGCATACTTTAGCATTGTAGTCTTAGGCCACCCTCCTGATGGTACAACTCTCCAAGTTACTTCCAGTCCATCAAAGCTTTTAGAACATGCACCCGAAAGACTCATTTCTCTTTCAGATAATCCTTACAGCAGTATCTTAGATATCAGAGAACCATCCTTCAGAATACCAATCTCTCTTTTGATACCACGTCAATAACTTCCGGTTCATTGATCATGACCCAAAGACAAACATAATGAAAAGTAGCAGTTACTGTGACGATCTCATGTTTCATGCAATCTGCCATAATTGTTCTAACTTTTCTCTTTTTTTTTCCTTTTTTTTCTTTTTTTCTTTTTTTTTCTTTTTTTCTTTTTTGCAGAGGTAGAAGCTTTCAGAAAGCCTTTTGGGTAAGTGGGAAAACCCTTTTGAAAGCCGTTCTGTCCTTTTATTTGGTGTGATAGATGACTGGGTATTTCTCTAACTCTATTTGCTGACTTCAGCAAAGGATAAACATTGAGCTTAGTTTGCAAGAACCGGCTCCACCACATGGAACCGGAACATATGTTAAGCTCTAGCAGCCACCTTCTGTCAAAACTGTTTGTAAAGCAATAACCATAATCAGGTTATGAGGTCCCTTGGTTGGGGGAAAAAGTATTATCAAGACTTGGCACAGCACATGAAAAGCAACACGGAAAGTCTCTAGATTTTAAGCAAACATCTGACTATGCTATCTTCAACTACACCATAACGTATTATCATAGTTTTGGGGTTTAGAGTTGTCAAGAAAATCAGCATTGCAACAATTTGGCCTGCGCAAGTCTTTGAAGGGAGTGTGTTAGTGTTCATATCCCATAGAAGAAGAGGCAGAAGTATATGTAACTTTGGTTTGACTGAAAATAAATACCATGGGCTACACTTGCTATAATCTTTGCTTTCAGTGTAAAAACTCAGCTAGATCACTTTAAAATCAATAGGAAATTAATTTTTGGCTTTACTAGACCTTTTATGTTTGGTTCCTACT
>LZPO01068426.1:0-10511 GCA_001675575.1 Neotoma lepida
TAAAGTCTGAAAGTGATTTTACACAGTATATTTAGAATGCTTGTATTTTGACATGACCCACTACATGAGGTCAGGTGTTGAATTTTTGACCTGAGGAGGTGTTGTGACAGCATTTGACCAGTTTTATGTTTAAAAACATTCTGATTTCAGGTTAGGGATGCTCAACCCATACTTAAGATTCTACAGAAATCCTTGGCAAATATACAGATGATAAAGAAGTAGAAAGAGCCTAAAAACCAGGCTGGCACTCTTGAAATTTAATAAGACAAAGCCAATAGCTGGCATATGCCATACCATCAGACCTTAACAACCTTTTATTATATGCATTACAGTTCAAAGTAGGTTTTCAAAAATGTAAGAATCTTTCCATCCTGGTAGACAGCTGGGTGCAGTGGACAGCAGAGGCCAGCATCACTGAAGAGGGTCCCTGCTCTCAGTTCAGGATTGTCATGGTTACATCTGTAGTGTGAAATGACCATGCTCCTGGAGAGCCATGTACCTTTCACCTGAAACGCCACTCCCTCTTTCCTAGTGCTACCTCTTCCACATGTATGTGGGAGTGAGAGCGGGTGGCGGCATTGGTGATGAAATTGAAGACCCCGCCGGTGACCCTTACGAAATGTATCGCATCGTCTTTGACATTACCTTCTTCTTCTTCGTCATTGTCATCTTGCTGGCCATCATTCAAGGTATGGTTGTCAATTATAGTAAATAGGGCCTGGATTAAATAAGTCTAATTTGTTTTGCTTTTCTACATCCATCAAGTGATTGTTTTATAAAGAAGTTTTTTCCATAATTCATCTAACTTGTCAATTTAACAACTCATTCGCACTTGTTGTCTGTGATGCCTTGTACATATAGAGCCAAAGGGCCACCCAGACAATTCCAAGAAACTTGAGAACATGCACAGAGTACTCCTCACTCTAAATTATGTCTTCATCCCTTCTGCTTCCTAGATGTCTCCTGTGGCTTACCTCTCATGCAAAGGAGTGGGGAAGCAGGAGAGAAAGGAGCTATGAAAATATGACATCTTATTGTCTTTTAGAGCAGATAGGAAAGTACTGATATCTTAGTCAACAGCTAGCTAGGAACTGAAGAAGGAGAGATGATGAATTTCATTTGAGTCATGCTGAAATGTGGTACTGATATTTAAGTGATGAGGGCTCAGAAGCAAAGACAATGAGGGATGACATTGATCAATGACAATGAAAATACATCGATTGATACCTCAGGGATCAGGAGAAGGAATTAAGGGAAGTAGCTGTCAGTGCTGAAGCACAGGAAGAGAAGTAATGAGAACTGATTAGCCAAAACCAAGTGCTTGAAAACACAACTCTTTCCCCCCTTTAATTTTGCTATAATTGACCAGCTCAGCTTGATAATTCACTTTTTTGACAAATCAAAATGGCCTCTGCCAGTTCTCCCTTAAGACCATGGTGCAGATGAAGGTACTTTGTCCTTTGTATTTAAAAACCCAGGTCTAATTATTGATGCTTTTGGAGAGCTGAGAGACCAGCAGGAGCAAGTACGTGAAGACATGGAGGTACCGTTCTTTCTACTTGTTTCAACCCCACACAGGTTCCTCTAACCATAGAGAGGGCTATCAATTAGGGTTGTCTCTAAGCAAAACTACTAAAAGGTTTGCTTCCCATGCCTGTTGTCTCACTTCCTCTGCACCAATCTACCAGCCCTGGGCACTAATGCCCTGTGTGCCACACCCTCCCATGCCTGACACACTGCTGCCTCCTGTCTCATAACCGGAGGGAACAGCATCTTCAGCTAGGAAGGTGGGACTACGAGTAAATGCCTGATAGCCCAAAGCATTAAACAGGAAAGCAGCTTTCCATGTCCCCAACTCAACTGGCTGTCAGAGTTGTTCCTCTCTCTGTTGCTATGCATACTAATGCCTTTTCTATTTTTTTTGTTTTGTTTTTATAGACTAAATGCTTCATCTGTGGCATTGGCAATGACTACTTTGACACAACCCCTCACGGTTTTGAAACCCATACACTGCAAGAGCACAATTTAGCCAATTACCTGTAAGTAGTCATGGTTAAGGATGTCGTCTTTAGGGCAAAACAAAACCACTCTGTCACAAGGTTTAGCTTCCTCATGTTATTTCTCCCTTTCTGTTTGGGAGGGGTAGCCATGATCAGTAAAGGTGCCTGTATGAGCCAGTGTCATTCTCTCTATGCTCTTCGTTGGAAACAGTTGTGAACTCTTCCACACCTAGGCAGCCCAACTCATGTCTAGGCCCCATTCCTCTCAATAGCATGTATCTCCAGCAATTTCTCTTTACATCCTTAGGAATGTCGACTTTTACCTCCAGCTATTGTCCAGGCTTACTGCCTCCACCTTTTCCCTTTCTGTCCTCTGTGAAGGCTTTACTAAAAGGCCTTCTTTCCCCACCATATCACAAGATTGGGTTGTATCAAGTAGGTGCAGTCAGATTCATGCTGATGGCCAGTTTTTAGACATTCTGTCTGCTCTGCGGCTTCCATTAAATTCTATGAAAGTGGGATATTCTGGGGAATGTTTAATGTTAGCAATGCAAATAATAAAAATATTTCACTTTTCCTAGGGTCAAGCATTTACTCAAGTTATTGGAACCTATTTTCAGTACCACTTGTGGGGTATATAAATTATATGACCTGATTATTCAGACTCCAGAAAGTGTGATCTTCAAGCATCTTCAATGCTCTTCTTGCATTTCGTTCACATCTCGCTCTTTGGGATAAAACAGGCCAAAGCTGGTGTTGAGTTTCTTTTTAAATAACCAACATCCTTTCCCTAGCATCATGAGTATCTATCATGGCCATTTCTCATTAAGAGGGCTCTCAGTCAAGATACAGAAGTTGAGCCCACAGCCCTAAGGCAGGCAGCACCAGGGATCGATAGACTAGAAGATGTTAGATATCTGGGCTGGGATACCCTAGAACACTCTATGTGGTGACCTGCCAGCTAAATAAATGTGCCAGGAAGAGAAGAATGTTTCACCGGCCTAGGTCTTCAGTATGATAGAAGTATGAAATTCTCAACCTTGGGAGAGGGAAAGGAAGAAGCCATCATAGTTAGAGCCATTTCTGTGTGCCAGGACCTAAAATAAAAAGAGTACTACCCTGTGAGAACTCAAGGTTTGAGGCTCAGGCTCTGCTACATGCAAGGTATTTTCTCGACTTTCTCTTCCCCTACCAATGTCATATTCTCCTTTCCTAAAGGGCATGAGACTAGTTCTAGAAATCTTCTCTGGAGTTGTATAATATGAACTGAGAGTACAGCCCCCTGGGACACTTGTGTGTCACAGACAGACTCAAATCTTTGATACAGATCATTTAGCTCAAGTGAAACCACATTGCCTTTCCCCAGCTTTCCACAATGAAAAACAAAATGATACTGGAAGGAGCATGAGCTGAAAGTAAATACTGTCCAGATTTTTCATGACTCAACCCTGACATGTGATTTCAAGTCGAATTTTTATTACATGATAAACTGGCCTCTTGATGGTAAAGGGGCCTGCCCCCTCCCTTTTCTTATGGTAAGCAAGATAGCTTGCAAGTGAGCTTGGCTCAAATTTGGGGGGATTAAGAAGGCCCTCCCTCATTGGCTTGGAGATAAGTGAGCATCTATCATTATTAGAAATGCTTCCCTGATTCTTTAAGGCTTCTTAGTTTTTAAACCGTATTTCCAATTTCTCTTAATAAACAGTGTTAGACAGTCTGAGTAAGAAGGAAGGCTCAGCTGTTAAGAGCACTTGTTGCTCTTGCAGAGGACCCAGGTTTAGTTCCCAGCACCTACCCAGGCAGCTCACAACTGTCTGTAACTCTAGTTCCAGGGTATCTGATGCTCTCTTCTGGACTCTGCTGGCATTTGCAGGCACACATATATAAGTATTTTTTTTTGGTTGGTTGGTTTTAGGTTTTTGGGGTGGGATGGTTTTCAAGACAGGGTCTCTCTACATACCCCTGGCTTTTCTGAAACTTGTTCTGTAGACCAAGCTACCCTCAAACTCAGAGGTTCACCTGCCTCTGTCTCCCAAGTGCTAGGATTAAAGGTGAGTACCACCATGCACACTAGTTTGTTTGTTTTTAATTTAAAAACCTCTATCCTTCCCCTATTTGTTCTTTTTCCAGATTCTTTCTGATGTATTTGATTAACAAGGATGAAACAGAACACACAGGTCAGGTAAGAAACAAACTGTTTTAAACTAAGAACTAGGTAGGTTTGTGTTGTCTTCCTTTTACTAAAGACACTTCGGGATATCTGAGGCTATTAGTCTCTTCGATGAATTTTTTCTATCACCTCTTTTGGTACTTAAGAAGTGAGAATTCTCTGGTGACTTCAGTCTATTCCCCAAGTTCCCCTTGATAATGCTTCCCAACAAACACTGACATTTTCCAAACCATTGTGTTTACTGCTTCTGTATAAAGTAGCTGGAGGTGGGAGGACAGGAGAGAGAAAAAGACAACGGAAAATGGAGTGGGCGACTGTAACCAAGAGCAGGAGCTTCAGAATAAGACAGTGGGAGAGACAGCAGAAGAAAGAACGGCCTTGTATGTGGGTGACAACAGGAATGTGGAGGTGTGGTGAGAGAGGATGAGTGAGTAGCTGTGTCAAGTAATTCTGTGACTAACTATGAAAAAGAAAGGTGGAGAACACAGGAAGAAAGGCCTAGCCTAGTTACTCAAAATTCAAACGTCAATGGATAGGAAAACTTTATGGCGCAAATACTTGGGGTTTAGATCGGGCCTCAGGTAGCATGAAATGTCCCCTCAACCTGCATCCTTCTTTAGTCCCCCAGTTACAACTGGCATGGGACTGAATAGCTAGAGGGAGAAGAGGACAGGTTTTACTCCTCCACTTCACCGTGATGGGAAGACGTGACTTCTTGCTCACAAAACCAAGCGGGCTAGGGAGAGCATGAGAACATGCCCATGTGGCCTTGCATCAGCTCCCATCGGTCTTCCCAAAGGAAATCACAGGGAGCAAAAATAAACGGATTTTAGCTTATTATGGTTTCAACACAAAGTACCCTTTGCTTACACTGTTTCAGGAATCTTACGTGTGGAAGATGTACCAGGAAAGGTGCTGGGACTTCTTCCCAGCTGGCGACTGCTTTCGTAAGCAATACGAAGATCAGCTCGGGTAAATCTGAGTTCAAGACGAGCCATGATTCTGGACAGTCACCTTCTAATGCAACGGAATCCTTTTTTTTTAACACTTCTTTAAAAAAAATCTATATTTGGAAATTGATTTGGCATTTGTGCCCAGTGGAAAAAGGATGGCAAACTGTCGATTCCACCTGACTGCTCACAGGGCTCCTGGTTCTAAGAGCAACTATTCTTGTAATAGTCCAGAGAAATATGAAATCTTGAACACCTAAATGTCATGCAAGAGGACCCCAGCCAGGGACCGATGGGGAGAACTACACAAAATTATGTTCAACTCATGTTAACTGCAACCTAATTTTTCCATGGTACTTGCTAGTGACTCTATCCAGAATCAGCTTGAAAAGCTTTAAGCAGCTAAAGAAATAGAAAACAAACACTTTGTCGAAACTGAAATATCGATTAAGTGCCTTAAAAATCTCTTTAGATATAGCTATGCAAGTTTTTATGTTTGTGTTCCAGAAGGACAACTCCATTAAACAGCTGTGCTGATATTCTGTCTGTCTTTATGAAACTGCACTTGAAGGTTATTCACATAATTTCTTCACTAACAGCTTCTCAACTGCTGTTATTTGAAGAAAGGCACTGTACTGAAATTTCAGAAAAATCTCAATCTTATACCAAACTTGAGTGATANTTTATGGTCCCATGTAAGTAGTGGAGCTTCCATGTTTTAGGTCAACCTCCTCCAATAAAGTGAAGTGCCCACTGCAATAAAGTAACACATGCCAGTTCATGGTTTGGCTTCTTGTCATAGACCACTTCCAGTTATTCCACAGCAACCTGACTGCTGGAGTCCGGGACAGGAAACAAGCAGCCCATGGGCTTCATACCGAAAGGAAACGTCCATAGAGCAGAGGGTGTTTATGTTGACGGGCTGCATGCCTTGTTGCTTGTGTATATTCCCTGAACTAGCACCCGTTATTCTGTTAATATTGTCAGGAAGGAGACTGAAAACATAGCTATGACATCCCCGGTCCTTAAAGAAATCTATCAGGTGACTAAGCCAGATAACAACAGAAACAAAGCCCCAAGCAAGCCTCATATATGTATTCAGATGCCATCAAAAACAGAGGTAGGCATTGGCTACTATAAGCGCAACAGTACATGTTAGCATGGGGTATTCTGGTAAACTAGCCCACCCTTACTTAGTTTGCTTCAGGCACATTTCCCCCCTGTCCCCCTCCTCAGGAAATCATGCTGTCCAGCCAGTCTTCCAGCTCTTCTTCAGTGACATTTTTGGATGTGCTTGTCTGTTCAGGTTCCACATTTTTCTCTCCAGTCATAGATGGTTTTTCAGGAACTATGGAAATAAAATCAACATTAGCCACCTCACATCAATTACAATGGTGAGGGTTAAGGCATCCTGAGGGTTTGTTTGAGGATATACTTCAGCCCAAATTACTACTTTCTCCACAAGAAGCAAGACATTCTCATTATTGTCACCCCTAAGATACAATCAATAGTATCTAAACAAAATAAGCAGAGGTACAGGTTTGCTCTTCTATTTATACTGCAGATGAATTTCACTGCTCACTAGTGTTGTGGAGTTTGTTCTAACACAAAGACCAACAGCATAGCTCAGTGTCCTTTTCCTTTTGGGGCAATCCTGAAACATCATAATGACTCTCGAGCACTGTATATGACAGTTATCTTATGCCCTATCAGAAGGGCTACCAGCTCACAAAATATTTACAAGATGTAAACACTCTTTTGCTTTAAAAAAAAAATCCGTTTCCAGCCTGTTCAGTCGATTAAAAGGTCTACTGAAAGGCTTTTACAGCAGTTCAATTTGCAGCTCTAAATTTAATACTGCAATTGGGCTGGTAGCCACTTTGGAAGCCTAAGATATTGAGTAAGAGAAACTGTCAGAAAGGTCAAATCAGGGGAAGCTGTGATCTGCCCAGGGGAAGAGATGCCTGGGACACAGCTGAATCAATGTCGGACACAGAGGGGTATGCATAGGGCTGTTCCCATAAAAACACCAGAATTGAGAAGATGAACGGGAAATGAAATGAAAGCCATACCTGTTTCCTCCTGGGCCACCTGCCCATCTCTTTCTGGTTCCTGGTCCTGAGACGTCTGGTCTGGACAGATTCTGTCTTCCTCTTTCACAGGTGCATCTAAATGCAGCAACATATCCAGTTCATCTTCCAGATGGTCCGCCACTGACTGTGGTGGGAAGGGGGCTTTCTGCAAACCCTCTAGAGGGCTCGGTCTTAAACTGTCTTTGCCCAGAGACCTGGGACAACTACCAGCAGCAGATCTGAGCTCGGAGATGGGCCCCCTTAACTGCATGCCCAGCTCCTTGCTGTCATCGTTTCTCCTTGGTTTCACCTGTGGAAGTTCCAAAGGAATTGTGGTCTGCAAAAGAAGCATGTCAGAATTTAGTAGAGTCTTTGTGCTTGCTTAAGCACAAGAAGTTAAGGAAGCCATACAATCTTGTAGGTAGGAAACTCAATTTAGACAGCCCACAAAGTGTCTCCTGTTGGAGCCCCACTGCAGCACTCTTCTTGACCTATCCAGGGCAAATGAAGAGACTTTGTGGAAACATTACAGGGCTGTGCTTCCCGCTCTACTCCCCTCCATTATGTGCTAACTAGCTCAGAGGTGGAATTAAAAGCCCACATCTTCCTATCCCTGGCCTGAAAGCTAACTGTACCACATGTCTATGTGAATTGATACTCAAATCTATAACGAAGAATGGCCTATCTATAAAAGTTACTAAGAAGTAATTAGCCAAGTAGACCTGGTCACTGTGCTTAGATGCAGGAACATGATGGGGGCAGGATCATTTGCCAAGAAGAAAAGAACTCAACTGTTATTTGAATATAAAATGCCAAATGTGAAGAAAAACAGACTATTTGGCTACATTTATAGAAAATTCAAAACCAGGTAAAACTATGGTAATAGAAGCCAGGATAATGGCTGTCTTGTGGGCGGATGGGAATTCAAGGTATGTGTTTTGGCCTCAGAAGAACTGGCAATACTCTGACTCTCGAATGCTGATTCCACAGTTACACATACATTTGGCCCCTATCTGTGCTATGCTTCGAAGACTTCCCATATGACTATGACAAGGTCTCACCCTAAGGTTGGGAAACCCTCTTTTGGGGTAAGGCCACAGGGATGGCAGGGGCCCACAATGTATAGGCTAGAAAGTGTGCCCTATAGCAACTGATCCTTACTCTTACTTAAAGACCCAGATTGCCAGTAACTCCTCAGAAATTTACTTCAGCATGGCCTTATAAGGATGAACTAGACCAATGTCCAGCATTGCAGTGTATAAAGCAAAACCAGGGCGTGATCCTCTATGCTAACCCTACAACCATTTCATAGAACTCTAAGAGAACCTGGAAGTTGTTTGTTTTCCTCTTTTTTTAAAATTTTTTTTAAAGATTTATTTATTATATACAGAAGAGGGCGCCAGATCTCATTACAGATGGTTGTGAGTCACCATATTGTTGACTGGGAATTGAACTCAGGACCTCTGGAAGAACAGTCAGTGCTCTTAACCTCTGAGCCACCTCTCCAGCCCCTATTTTTTAACTTCCTAAGTAATACTAATGAGCGCAGTTGAGAACAGACCTGAAGTCTATAGATGTGAGTGTGTGTGTGTGTGTCTGAGCTAGTGTCTCTCACCTGGACCCAGGTGACAGCTTTCTTAAGATGGCTTACCTACTCTGCCTTTGTACAAGAGTGCACACAGACACAGCCCTGAATACAAACTCCAACCATTCTGCCTGCCTTCTATTCCACCAGCACAGTATTTACTATGATTATTTTCATTAATGCAGACCTGCCTGGGTATCATCTCCTTTCATTGTAGCTCAAGTGTTCTTATACCTCAGACCTCAGCTTACCCATTGTTTACTGAGGAAAGCCAGGCCTAGCCACACCATGATACATGAGGTTTATTACTATAAGCTCTTATGGCACACTGTAATTCACATAATTTATCACTTCTATGCATCAGTATAATTACTTCATTAAAATGATTATCAATTAATTATCAAAAAATTATCAATATTTTCCAGTAGATTGAGCTCAAGGAAGGAGAACCACATCCACTTGCTCACCACTGTGTCCCTAGTGCCAACTTAGAGCCTGATACCTGAATATTCTGTGGTAATAGCCAGACTTTATAGTCCTTCTTGAATTCAGTTCTATTACATTTGATCCATTAAAATGTATCATATATAAAACATGACAGAGTAACTTCAAACAACTGTTTTGTTTTCTTTCAAACTTTACAAGGTGACACCTCAATATAAGACCTCAGCTGATGATGAGAAAAGCTCAGGCTGAGACACCCTGTAGGCTATACTCTTCCCTCTGGTCCTTCCTCTGTCCCAACCCAGCCATGAGGCAGACTCTGTACCTGGATCAACTCCGCAGAGACGTTAAGCCGGACTGAGAGGGGCAGCTGCTGAAGGGCTCGGACCAGTGACTCACTGTCCACATAGAGCGCTGAATTCTAGGTGGATTTTAAAAGAGAGAGTAGTAAAATAAGTGTACATAAGTCATTCAGTGGAGTTACTTCTGTCTGGGAGTCCAATAATAAATCACATCTAATGAGCTTCAATGGCTCTCTACCAAATAGTGAGCCCACAGCTCGCTCACTCAGAGACGCAGTTAAGGCAGTGGTCACCATCACACCAAGCTGACACCGTAGCCTTAAAATTGGGAGAAAACTAGCATTTTAATAAAATGTGACCAGAAACTTCTCCTAAACTCAGACTGCCGGTCCTAGGTAGAAGAGAGAAGAGCTGGTTAAGTAGTGACATGGGGTTGCCAGGTGTCCCCAAAGGAGCTGGTGGGTTAAGCTCTGCTTCTCTTCAAGTCCAAAAACAGCAACTTCCTCTCTCCAGCCAGCAGTGCTCAGTGTGGTGGTGGCACTAAAAGCTTCCTTTGACCCTTTCCACCCAGGAATGAAGTTACACCCTTCACTGTTGTCTCAAACCAACATTCCTGCTAAGTCTCAGCCAAACCAGTGACTGATTATCTACTATCCTATTAGCTACCTTGGAGGTGTCCTGGTGACCTAAGGGAAGCAAAAACTTAAGAGCTGGTCATAATGAATTTTAATACAGAGGCAAACACCATCCACCACCAGTGTTGGACATGGACATTCATAGGCCCGTCCAGGACCATGTCTTGTCCTATAATTACTGACTTCACATTGGCAAAATGCCAGAGATGCCCTAGCTTAACAGCTTTATTGTAGGGGCATCTCAAGGTCAAATGTGATACAGGAAGACACCTGACATTAACTTCTGGTACTTTCTCTCTTTCTTTCTCTCTTTCTTTCTTTCTTTTTCTTTTTTTCTTTCTTTCTTTCTTTCT
>LZPO01068430.1:0-10471 GCA_001675575.1 Neotoma lepida
CTCCCGAGTGCTGGGATTAAAGACGTGCACCACCACCGCCCAGCTAAGAAACATTAAAACTCTTGTAAAAATAAAAAGATGCATAACCTTAATTGAATCACAAGGACAAACTAGAATGTTCCACAAGATAATTTTCCATTTCCACTGAAAATTGTCAGTATCATGAGAGATGGAGACTAAGAATGAAAACAATTTCAAATGAAAGAACACAAAAGAGATCCAGCAAGTAAACTCAATGTGTGATACTAGACAGGACTGTAGACAAAAAAGAAATCTGTAACACCACCACATACACGAGTCATAGTCACAGGACTTGGAGAAATCAAGCCTATAGGAAGCTTCATCCCCAGTGATTAGCTTTCATAGTATTGGAAGATTCTATGCTATTGAGGGAGAAAAGTAATCACCACTCTTACCCAGCTGTAAACCCTGTGAGCTATGATAACAACTGGCCTGCCAATACATGCCAACTGGTGCAATGGTGTGTGAATATTAGAGGAGTGACCAACCACCTTCCCTATTTAAAGCCTGCTCTAAAAGACAGAACTCATGCCTGGTAACATTTCCTGGGTCCCAAATCCCTGGGGCTGGTGAGGTTGTAGCCCCAGGGCTAAAACGATATCATTATTCTGCTAAATGGACATAGTAACAAATTTCCCAAGTTGTTTTTTTTTTTTTTTTGGTTTGGTTTTTTGAGATAGGGTTTCTCTGTGTTGCCTGTCCTTGAACTCACTCAGTAGACCAGGCTGGCCTCAAACTCACAGAGGTTCACCTGCCTCTGCCTCCCGAGTGCTGGGATTAAAGGAGAGCACCACCACCGTCTGGCTAAGTTCTTATGTGTATACCCATAGATTAATGCATTTATCAGCCCTCATCAGAGAAGCTTTTTTGCTGTAGATGGTGATTAATATAGGGACCCACACTTAGTCCATGTGCAGAGAGTAGGAGACCATGGAGTGATGTTCCAGATGGGACATCTACTATCCTTCTTCCCCTGCAAGGCTCAGAGATCACTGCAGAAGAGAAGGTGGGAAGATCATCAGCAACGGAACAGTGTTTGGTAGACATGACTGTGATGCTGCAGCAGCTCAGACAGCATCCACAGCACCTGCATGGAATCAAGCCAGCCAAAATCCCAGCATGGATGGGGAAAAGGCTCATCACACCCACCTAGTTGAGTGGCTACTGGCAACCAATGGCTGCTGAGGAAAGGGATATCTGTTTTCTTCTGAGACGAGGCCGCTGAAGACTATCCATGCTTCTGCACCCTGTGTATCTTATATACTGTCCCACTAAATGGATTTAGTGGGTTTAAAAACAAACAAACAAAAACCACATGCAGTTGGAGGGAAAGTGGTGGTGGAGAGACAAAGGAATTGGGAGGGGGAAGAATTGGGAATGGATTTGATCAAAGCACATTTTCTTCATGTTGAAATTCTCAAACAAAATATTTTCCAGAATTAGCCTAAAAATTCATCAAGTTCTCTGATTTTTCAATTTTCCAAAATTCTTTTGGCATTTCCATATATATGTCAGAAGCAACTTGTAAATTTCTTTTAATTGTATCAGTCCTAGTCAACACTTCAGTTGAAATGGTATTTATATAATATTTAATCTTCTGACCCACAGATATGAAATAAATCTACAATTATTAGGTCTTTTAAGTTTTCTTAGCAATGCTTTGTAGAGGCATTATATTTGTCTCTTGATATTTAGTTGGAGGAATTTGATATTTTTGGATGCTTTTATAAATCGTATTATTTTTAAAATTATAATTCCTAATTATTCATTGCTATATATAACAATTTTTTATAAAAAATTCAATTTATAATAGTATCAAAAACATGAAGCATTTTAAAACTGAACATAGCTTCAAAACTCCTACATAACACTGAGTTGTATGTTTATCCTCCAATTCTTCAAAAAATTTACTTTTTAGTTGTAGTAGTTTTTACTTTCTTGGTAGATTACATGTTTTATACATATGCTATTATGATATTACAAGCAACAGTTATTTTTTCCTTTATAAATTCAATGTCACTTATTTCCCCCTTAATTTCATTAAGCTATTGAGAACTCTCAGTATAATGCTGAAACAAAAGTTATAAGAGTAATGGGGCTGCAGGGATGGTTCAGTAAAGTGCCTGCCACATAAGCATGAAGAGCTGAGTTTGGAGATACCTAGCACCCATACAAAGGCTCGGTGTTTATAACCCCAGAACTGGGAATGATGGAGACAGATAGATTCCTGGAGTTCACTGGCCACCAAGCCTAGCCAAATCAAATGTGCACTAGAATCAATGAGATTCAGTCTCAAAAAACATGATGGAGAGTAACTGAGGAAGACACACCAATGCTGACTTTTGACCTCCACATTCACATGTGTACACACCCACATAAAAATGTATGTAACACACACACACACACACACACACACACACACACACACACACACACACAATTTGTTTCTTCTTTTGAGAAGTGCCTATTCAGACAACTTGTTTTAAATAGGGTTACTTTCCTAACACTAAGTTATTTGAGTTCTCTGTGCACTTTGGATATTAATCTGTAATCAGATGATTAACTGGCAAAGATATTTTAATTCAGTAGGTTGTCTCCTCACTGTGTTGACTGTTTCTTTACTTGCAGGTTTCCAGTGTTTGTAACACTAGTGAGGTAGCTGTTGGCTTTAGCATTTCCCTCTGTTTTCCTCTAGCACTTTCAGAGTTTCAGGCACTGGTTCAAGTCTCTGATCCAACTTAAGTTGATAATCATATATTGTAAGGAAAGAGGGCTTCCTTTTCAATTTCTATTGTAGATCTCCAGTTTTCCCAGCACCATTTATTAAAGATGCTGTCCTTTCTCCAGTGCATATTTTTGGTACTTTTGTTGAAGAGGTAGCTTAAAGATACATGGATTTATGTGTGGGTCCTTTCCCTGTCCATTGGTCTACATATTCTGTGCCAGCATGTGCCGTTTCTGCTGATGTGGTCCTGAGTATGTCTTGAAATCAGGTGTCATGACGCCTCCAGTTTCCTCTTTTTGTTCAGGACAGCTTTGTCTATTTGGGGTCTTTTGTGGTTCCTTTTGAATTTTAGGATTGATTTTCAAGATATGTGAAGGATACCATTGGTATTTTGATGGGGACATCCCTAAATTTATAGATCCCTTTGGTATGTAATATGGCCATTTAAACAATATGAATTCTCCCAATCCTACCAATGGCTTATATCCTGTAAAATACCGTATCTACTGAGCTGATCAGGGAGGACATGACCAGGAATCCATTTTCCACATCTATCAGATTTCTGCATGTCCTATGAGAGGATGAACTCACAGCTTTTATTCTGGACCTTTTTTCTCCCTTCAGTACTGGAGACTGAATCCAAAGACTTGTGCTTTGGCTCTTCTCTAACATGGACTGCAGAGGAGGATAGAGATGGTGTCTTTCTTCAAAGCAAAGGACAGGCTTGTTTGAATGGCAAATATTACAAAGACTATGTTCCTTTCCCAGGCAAATTGTCAGCAGATCTGTTTCAGCCCACGACAGAAAACTAGGTTTTGGGGTTTCCTCACCTGTGACATAAACTCACTTCATGCACAACATCCACTTGGTTCAACCCTCTGTAGTTCCTTTGGAACTTGGGCAAAAACAAACCAAGCTCTGTCTGATAATAAAAAAGTCCTCTTTCTCTAACCTAGGGAGTTTTCTATCTTTTGCTGTTATCTGTGAAACTTTAGCAGACTAATATTTTAGCTTGATAGAAAGGTACAATCTTTGACCTTTTATTATCCTTGGCAATCAATTATTATGGGTTAAAAATATTAAAATTGTGCTTCATTTGTAGAATAAACCACACTTGGTTATGCTTTAACATGCTTCTGGATTTAACTTCTAACATTTGTCAGGGATTTTCTATACTGCATTCATCATAAGGGATACTGATATGGAATTTTTTGGGGAATATTTTTGTCAGACTTGGTTATTAGTGTTTCTACTGGCATCATAAAGCAAAGTGGTAAGTATACTCTCTCCTTCTTTGAGAGGATCTATGTGATTGGTAGCATTTTTTCCTCTGAAATGTTTTACATAATTTACAAATAAAGTCATCTATAGCTGAAATTTTCTTTGTAGAGGTACTTTTTGGATAGATTTCTGTGTATGCAGGAAAACACCAATTTATATAGATTCAAGATTGGGCAGGATAAGCACAAAGGATCTACATGTAAACAGATTGTCAACTGGGGAAAGTCAAAGACAAAATCTTGAGAGAAGCCAACTAAAAAAGGACTCATTATTTACAGGAAAAAATGATATAAGTAGAGGCTGATTTCTTTTAAGAAATGATGGAAGTCAGATGACAATGGAACACCATCTTTACTATGTTTAAAGAATAAAGCACCTTTCAAGGCTGGAACAAAATAGACTCATCAAACAGTAAATATAAGAAACTGTCTATGGCATACTAATATTAAAGTAGAACTCTAAAATGATGGGTATTTAACACAAAGAATGAGAAAAGGGCCAGTGTATCTGAAAGACATAACATTTGAAAGAGAATACAGATCTTCCAAAACCAGGGAATAAGACCAGACAAGGTAAATGGAAATAAATACACACAGTTGGAGATATCTTTCTTTGCTTTTGAGCTCAGGTTCTGCCGTGTAGCTTAGGCTGACCTTCAACTCACTATTCTTCTACTCTGGAGAGTTTGAATTACAGGTTCTGTGCTACCAAGCTACAGCAAAGATGGCGGGGAATGGGAAAAAGAACAATTGAGTAACTTTGCCTGTCTATGTCTCCTAACAAACAGGTCTGCCATCTTAAACCACGGTTTCATATTGGTTAAAGGTTGTTCTTTTCTTCTCTCTCTCTCTCTTAAATCACTCCTTTTTAGTAATTGTTAGAGCTAAGGAAAATTAGGAATACAGCCCTGTATATTGTTCAGTACACTATCTATACAGAAATGTGATTTAAATGTCAACACTATCATTTTCCACCCATTTATTTTAAGACAGGGTCTCTCCCTGAACCTGACTGAAGCACACTGCCTGGCCAGTGAGCACCCATGATCCACCTGTCTCTGCTCCTTGATGCTGAGGTCACAGGCATGTAATAGGTATACCCAGCTTTTATATAGATGCTGGGGATTTGAACTTAGTTTCATAGCAAGCACTCTTACCCACTGAATGATCTCCTCAGTCTCTTGGTCTAGCACAATTCTCAATTTTTAAAGAGTTAGTAGTCCTTCATGTCTACAGATATAATAGTCCTACAGTTTTACACTATTGTTTTGGGAGTTCCTGGAGACCCAGCATAGATAAATTTGTAGGTGCCTAATCTCCTATACTAAATACTTTCAATTTAAATTTTTTCCAGTGGTTTCTGTTTTCTACAAGCAAATTCTGATTCATAGACTGGTGATGAACAATGCTTCACCTCACTAATGATAGTACAATATAAAGGAAGACAATAAGTTACTTACCATTTTATACTATGAGAATTACAAAAGCAAGGATATGGGAAATAAGAACTCCTAGTTTTTGATGATACTAATGGAAAATTATACAGTTACTATGGAGAACAGTGTGGTACTATCTGGTAAAGAAGAATATTCATTTATCTTATCATCCACAAATTCCTCCTGTAAGTACATGATCTTGAAACTCATATAAACACAGAACATGTCTACGAAGATAAAGGCTCCATTTTTTAGTGAACAGTGAAAGGAAGAATTATTTTCTTATGGGAATGGGTAAATAAATATTACGAGCTTATTCATAGATCAGAACTGCAGAATAGGTAAAATTAACAACATTAAAACATGTTGAATTTAATTGCATCAACTAATAATTGGCAGCATACTATATCAGAGTATTTATATAAATGTTAAGAAGTGTTGTAGAATATTATTTTAAGGTGTGCTACTTTTGTTTATATTGCATTTGTTTAACTCTGTGAAGCTGTGTTACTGTGCCTGTCTAAAACACCTGATGGTCTAATAAAGAACTGAGCAGCCAATAGTGAATCAGGAGAGAGAAACAGGTAGAGCTGGCAGGTAGAGAGGATAAATAGGAGAAATCTGGGAGGAAAAGGAAGTAGCTGGAGAAGGAGGAGGACATCAGGGGCCAGTCACCCAGCTACATAACCAGGCACAGAGTAAGAAAAAAGGTATACAAAAATGAGCAAGGTAAAAGCCCAGGGGCAAAAGATAGACAGGTTAATTTAAATAAAGAAAAGTTGGCAAGAAACAAGACAAGCTGAGGCCAGGCATTCATAATTAAGAATAAGTCTCTATGTGTGATTTATTTGGGAGCTGAGTGATGGGACCCCAGAGCAAAAACTAACAAAAATAAAGAAGTCATAAAAATTTAAAGTACAATATATTGTTTATGATATTCATCCATGCTCATACAGACACATAGGACAGGCATGGCAATGATGTTTGCCAGCTCCAACAGAATGATGGAGGTCTTAGGAGAGAGCAAATGGGGCAAAAGGACAAAGGTGCAGAGGTAGTTCTGGCTGTAGCATTTGTTTTATTCACAATAAGAAAAAAAATCCAAAATCTGAGATTAATAGAGAAAAACGGTTATCAACTGTTAGAACATAGTATCTACAACATTGTTTTTGTGCACGTTGATGTATTTAAAAAAATAATAGAACATTTAAACATTGAAAAAGATACATTCATGCCTGTTATGTGCCAGGTGAGGAGAAAGAGACCTATGTCAGGGTTTGCTCTCAAGTACTGTGCTTGTCAATCATCTTTTAAAAGCCACATCGGTTATCTGGTTTGAGAGAAGAGCACTGCTACCTTTCCCCCCACAATACCTTCTTCCTTTAGGAAGGATTTGGCGACTGAAGTAATACATGTGAAAAAACATGCATCCTAGAAGGTGGACTGTAATTGCACTGAAGCATTAGGCTGGGCCTTCTGCCTCATCACAGTCAAGGCATGTATCTAAACTGTGTGGATGACAGGGATACTGAGGCTGCTGCATCACAACATAGCCTAATGGAGAATGCTGGGATACAATGACATTCATCAGCAGGGACGGCTAAGTCCTACAATGACCAAAATGACATGAGGAAATTGAATGGGATCAAGCAACTGAGAGAAAGGGCAGGGAGGGTAAAAGTCAAGTGCTCTAAGATAAATGGCTGTGGACCCAAAGGGCCTGGTGCTCTCCAGCAATAAATAGACTTGGGAAAAAGGGCAGGCAGATGGAAGGGTAAGTGAAGGAAGTAATCAAGAGTAAGGAAGATACTGAATGAAACAACTGTTCCCAAAAAGCAATACAAGAAGCCAGAGGGAATTTATGAACTGTGAAAGAAACACATGTAGAGGAGGGCCTTTTCTTTCTCTATTAACCTACCATAAGTTTCAGAGAGCAACAAATTGCATGGATTTGGCATCCTAAGATCAGGCAGACCACAGAAGGCTTGTTGACTGGTGGAGCAGTAACTGATTAACACCAAATGGAACCCTGCTGGGAAGTTCAACATTCTACCTGATTCGAGATTCACAAGGGGAAAAAAGTTCAGATGCTGAAGTAGGAGTAAATTTCCCTGGAGCAAAGGAAACCTTTGAAGGAAGCAGGGCAGGCCCTGAACAGGTGTCAGAAATGGCCACATTTGTGTGGAAGAAAGTGTACAGATGTTGAGAGTCTAACTAGATGTGAGCTCCAGTCTCAGCTCTCCTCCCTACTTTTTAACTCATTACATAACCTTGGCCAAAGCACTTAACCTCCCTGAACAATTTCCTCATCTAGTCTAAATTAGAAGCTGTGTACTTATAGGGCTGCAAAGACTCCAACGTCTTAACTGTAAGAAGTGCTTCATAAATGGTAAGTCTTGTTCTATTATGTCTGAACTACACATGTGACCGAGGGAGTGCTCAGATACTTCTCAGTGGGGAATGCTGCTATTGAGAAGTTTAGGGCTCTGGCAACTCAGTTCAGAGTGGCAGCTCAGCCCTACACTGCTTTTCCTTCTTTCTACAAATGATGGTAGATTCTACCAAGATTTTATGGACAGTGCTGCTGTAAGAACTACAGCTGTCTTGTGGGTCCTAAGTTCAAATTATTTTAATATTTTAAGCAAAAACAATTTTTTAAAAGAAATACAGAAATTTTACCTGATAAGGTCTTGAACTCGACTGTTAAAAGCATCACCTTGTAAGGGTTTGTTTTTCATTTCCTGTGTTGGTATTTTTGGTGTAGCTGGCCGGCTGTTTCCATCTGGTCGGTTGGCAATCAGACAGCTAAAAACCACAGCACCGGCTCTGAGAAGTCCAGTTGTCAATCCTTCAAAAACTTGCTTATTTGTGTTTCTTCCCAAAACAGCATTATTTTCATCTGGAACATAAATCTAGAAACAAAAAGTGAGTGTGCTTCAATGAAACCATGAAAATTAGACAGAGATGATTTGGAACATTTCTAGAATCAAAAATAATTTCTGAAAATCTACCCATGGCAATGAGACATTCAAGTGTGTTGGCTCTGAGGTTAGGTGGCCAGTTCAAATCCCAGTTTTGCTTTTATTGGTCAGGTGACATTGGGAACATTATTTTTTTTCTAAATTCTAGCTTTTCATCTATAAAACAGGGATAATGACATGCCTACATTATAGGTTTCTGAGAGGGTTAAATGAGCTAATGTACATAAAATGCTTACACATGGAGCTAGTACTAAATCAATTCTATTAAAATTTTGTATGAACTAAAGTTTATACATTCATACATTGTTTCACATGAGAATGGATTCTTAAAAATACCTAATTTAAATATCTCTATTAGGATAAAATTTGCATTTCTTATTACAAAATCGCAAAAAGTTCTTTTTCTAACATGCAAGGTCACATTGTGTCACTCCTCAGACACCTTTAACCTTTTGAGACAGGGTCTCTCCTGGATGTAAGCTTCCAGTCTCTGCCGCCCATCTTGCCATTGGTGAGATTACAGGCATATGCACTGCACCTGGCTTTTTACATGGGTTTTGTCGATGCAAACTCAGGTCCTCATGCTCGTGAGGCAAGCGCTTTACTGACTGGCCATCTCCCAGCTCCTCCGTGATGGTTTTCATTTAATTAATTTTATCTTTAATTTTGTGAAATTGCACGTTTTAAAGAAAAATTCATTTTAAAGGAGATTTTTCCTTTATGTCTTGCACGACCTCTGCTTCCTCTGAGTTTTCTCTCTACATCTTATATTGGAGACTTTCTTTAAACATAGTAATCTTGAGGGGTTTTTGGTTTTGTTTTGTTTTTAAACAACTAAAGATTCATGCCCAGGCAAACCAATCAGCATATATAGCCTGGATCCAATAAAAATCTGTATAAGAAGATCTGTGTGACAGGCTTCAATATGTTTGATTAGGGAGAGACCCAGTCTTCCCCCTTAGTGGGAGATACCAACTATTAACATTTTCAAGACTGTTTTCTTGGGCCAGTCAGTTTCACTATACAGAATCCTTTATGTTCAAACCTGAAGTGTATAACACGGTGCCCAGGAGTCAGAGGCTCCTACAAGTCCTCTGAGAGAAGATTTTTAATGATTCATATTTCTATATGGCTGGCTGGTGTCTCCAGGCCCTGAAGAATTGGTTCAAATTTTTCTGTGAGGGGTGGGGAGGGACAAATACTTGGATGTATTCATAGCAGGTGAGACCTCTGGCATACAGGGCATCTAAAACCACCTCTTTAAAACATTATTATTTATTTATAAATGCACATAAGTGCCGAGTGTATTCTGGAGCCTGAGGAAGCCAGAAGATACCATGGAATCCTCTGAAACTGGAGCTGCCTGTGAGTCCTGGGAACTAAATCTGGGTCCTCTTTAAGAGTAATAAGCACTCTAACCACTTTTACGTCATCTTTCTAGCCCCTAAACTGTCCCTTATTTAGACTTTCGGACACTCTAACTTTTGGTTTATTTTAAAGCATGCTCACTTAGGCAAATGCTCTAGAGGCCACAAGGATCTGTCCTCTTCGGCACCGGAGTTATAGGCAGTTGTGCGGCATCGAGTGTGGGTGCTGGGAGCCAAACTTGGATCTTGTATGAGACCAGTATAGGCATTCTTAACCACTGAACTATCTCTCCAGCCCCCAGTCCTGCTCTTTCCAGGCCACCACATGGACCTTCTTTTTCTATCTTTCCTCTTGTTCTCTCCCCTTTCTTCTCTTCCTTCCAGTATAGCCACCACAGGCTCAAGCTCACCCTCCTCCTGCCTCAGCCTTCTTAGAGCTGGGAGTACAGGCACGGGCACCTAGCCTGCCCTACTCTCATTTTCTGAGCTTGTATGCAAGACTCATTTTTAAGCCTTTTAGGGTTTGGTGGCACAATTTTTCTTCTGGCATTCTTCCTGCTAGTTTAAATTTTTAACTTTTAGCTACATTTCAATCATCTGCTCTCCAGATTAAAAGAAGTATTTACCTTCTTTTCTTTCCCATTCTTGTTCTTTAAGGGAT
>LZPO01068434.1:0-10429 GCA_001675575.1 Neotoma lepida
AACTGTGCCATGCAAGAAACATTTAAAGGAAAATTATTCCTGTTACTTTGCAGATCAAAATCTCCTTGGCAGATACCTGGGAAGTTCTTATATTAGTAATGTTTAGGACAGGGCCACAAATTCAAAGCCTGCCAAAAGGGTCTGGTAACATCAGCAGGTAGTAGTCCTGCATTTAATGTATTCCATCTGCATACCCTGAGAAGAGAGCACTTCCTTCATATTCTGCAACATACAGAACTTCCTCTTTTCTTCTTTTTATGCTTTGAGACTTTGTGCTAAAAATAATACCTCATTGTTTTGAAGAGATGTTTCACTATGTTTAATCATTTATAAGAAGCAGTCAGGTCAGGGCAAGATGAAAGGTTAGAAACTCTAGCGAACAAGGCAGGGAGAGAGGGCATTGGGTATAGATACTGGCCTGGAGGATGTGAAGTGTGAGGTCTGAAGAGGGTGAGACTTGTGACCTGAAGAGGGAGGTCTGCAGAGGGTGCTTGCAGTGTTGGGATGGAAGGACAATCATATAGGTAAAAATCTTGCCTTGGAGGCTAAGGTATCTAAGCTGCAGGCGATGCCACCACAGGAAATCCAGACTTTCTGGGCTTTAAGAAGAGACTCTGCACCATCCCATCATGAAAACTTCCACAATACCTGCTTTAGAAAGACAAGTGATGGAATGCAGCTGAAGTGCGTGGAACAGTTAACTTTTTTGGTGACACTTGTTAGAAATATTCTTTATATTGCTTCCCCTTCTGTAACTCATACATGAGCCTGGGTTGCAGGCATGCTCCCTACCTCCTACTGTGTCAAGCTCTTGAAATACAAACACAGAAATCAATGTGATCTTTGTCTGTTCAAATGTCCCTCAGGAACAGAGCTTAGGCTATAAGCATCTGTTTAGGTTTCTCAGATCCAGACATTAAAATGGGATTTGATGCACAAAAGATCTGGTGGCCAGACTAGCAAGGTTTCCTGGGCTCTGGTTACTCACTGAAATAGGCAAGGGTCTCCAGGTGTAGGCTCTCCATGCCCAGTAGTATGACCCCATGGGTCTCTTGGTGGAGGTAGATGGTAGCAGGTGGAATTTGTCCTCTAAAGGAGATCTAGCAGGTAACTACCACACCATGGCACTGCAGTCATCTCTGATGACACTGTCAGGAAAACTGGAATGCTGAGGAGCCCAAGTTCCTGAAACCCACTCTAGAATGTTCTTCTGGCAATGGGTGTTAAGGTTTAAAGTCTGTCACGTAGGAAATACAGTGAGGAATGATGATGTGTGATTATGCAGCAAGTCTTTGTCTATTCCAGCTGCCATGACAAAATGCCTCAGACTGGGTGATTTATAAGTAACTGGAATGAATTCTCACATCCCAGACTCTGTTCATCAAAAATGAAGCCTGGTAGCTTCAGGTCCCTCAGAGCTCTTCACAAGGGAACCAATCTCATCCCAAGGGCCCACCCATAGGATCTACTCACCTCTCAAAGACTGTCACTGTTAACACTATCCTACCTAAGTATTTGGGAGAAACAATCATACAGGCCAAAGTAGGGTGCAATAGAAGCATCCTGGGGCTTAGAGCTCTCTATAACATCATTTGAAGAATAAGAGAGTAAGGCATGACTTTGAACTACTAATCCTCCTTTCTTCACCCTCCAAAGTGCTAGAATTACAGGCGTTTACCACCTCACTTGCTGAGTTTGTATATCATGAGGGCTTTGGTTTTTATTTTGTCTTCTTAAATTTTCTTTCCTTAGTCTTTTTCTTTCGGTTCTCAGCATGAAGCTCGGTGCCTTGTGCACAGTAAGCACTCACTTAAAGACTGAGTTATAAGCTCTGAAACCTGAAACCAAATGTAGTTGTGAGAAATAACCGTGAAAGGCCACTACATAGAACAGAAGAACTGACTGAGGCCTGCCAACTTCTTCAGCTTTCTCTTTTCTCACTTCTTGTTAATAAATCCATTAAAATGTAGAGGTCTTCACATGCTCAGGAAACTGACTTGTGCCAGTTGCTTCTTGGTCCCTATTTTCTCTTATGAAAAGCAGCAGGAATAAGATCTTCTGGGGAGAGAAAATAGTTTTCAGCTTCTGTGCGGGCTGTGCTCAATCATGGATGGTGCTGTGGTGATGATAGGGCTGTCTCTGGGCTCAAGAGGAAAGAGTGTAGATTGAGTTTACGTATCTGACACCAGAGGCAGAATGATGGAGAGGGTAAATGAAGAGGGTATGATATGTTTGCCATCTTGGAGTTGGCGATCTGTCAGGGTATCTTTAAATCCAGCTATTTGATTCCACTTCATAGAATTCACCTTCTTTCTCAGTCTCTGGATTTTAAAACTTTTTCACAATTTTAATGTACTACATTCTTCAATGTTGTCGAATATTCCTTTATACTGTGTCAAGATGTGTCACTGTGATTGGTTTAATAAAGAACTGAATAGCCAATAGCTCAGCAGGAAGAGGTTAGGTGGGATTTCTGGGGGCACAGAGGACTCTGGAGAGGAAGAAAGGTGGAGTCACCAGCCCAACGCAGAGGAAGCAGGACATGTAGGAGGAAAGGTAAAACCATGAGTCATGTGTTAGAACATAAATTAATAGAAATGTGTTAATTTAAGTTATAAGAGCTAGTTAGAAACAAGCCTAAGCTAAGGCCAAGCTTTCGTAATTAATAAGAGGTCTCCATGTGGTTATTTGGGAAGTAACAGATGGAACAGAGAAAAACTCGTTACACTTCAAAATCAGTGTTTTTAGTCAATTCCTCTGTTATATTTGAAGTCAGTGTCTTAAAGAGATCTATCAGTCTGGTTTCACTTAAATTTTCCTTCAAATAACTACCAAGAACAAGCCAGCCAAGGATGGTGGGGTGCTCAGCTTCCGGTGATAGCTAGAAACCATGATCAAACTGTTAAAAGCTTACCTCAAAGGCAATATTTTCTCTACCTCATAACCAAGGTTGACCCCTGAATTCTAGCCTGGGAATAGGAAAAGTGCTGTCAAAGCAAATCAGAAGCTGCCATCTTGTCCCTACTCTATCCCTGTGATCTGATGTAACCATACCTTCCAGATTAAGAGAGTCATTGAGTGACTACCTGTCCATGAAAGAGTGGGTGTTTCCTGACTCAGGAGGATAAGTCAGAAGATGCTATAGTGTGTGTTTAACATACTCTTTCCTAGAGGGACAGAGGCACAGTTCCAAAGACACCATGATAACAGCATAATGCAAACAGGCCACTGCTAGATCTCTGAACAATGTAGACAAGGAAACACAAAGGGCCAGGGATGCACCCTTGGGTAGGAAGGGACATCAGAGCTGTCCTCTGACAGGATCTGTAGCATGGGGACCCTGGAAGCTGGTCACCAATAGCAAAAGGAGGTAAGGTAGAGGAAGCCCAATTAGAAGAATACTGTTAGTCTGGATGTCAGATGAAAGGATTCGTTGCTATGACAAAGAGCGGACTGTTACCTTCCCTCGAATTTTCTTTCCTCTTTCTCACACCTAAAAAGTTCCACAACTCTTGGCTTTCTGTTTTTATTTTTTGGCATCATGGAATATGATGAGATTCATGACATTACCTGGACCCAGACAATATTTCCTACACTCCAAGCCCCCCTGGCAAACTCCCCTATAGTTAGTTTGTTTGAGGAAGATGGCTGACACATATGATATAATTTATTACTTACCTATTTTAAATGTGAATGGATGCTTGCATGTGTATCTGTGTGCCGTGTGCCTGGTGCCCAAGATATGGGTATATGATCCCTTGGGATTAGAGTCATAAATGGTTGTGGTTAGTCTTGTGAATGCTGAGAATTGAACCCAGGTCCTCAGGAAGAGCATCTGATGCTCTTAACCACTGAGCCATCTCTCCAGCCCTTGTGATGTTATATTTTAAGTGCCCACAATTTTATTAAAAATTAAAATATATGAAAATTAAACTGCCATTTGAAACAAAAAAATAAGCATAAAAAGACATGGATGTTCACTTAGTTCCTACTCTCATCAGCTTGAAAACACAACATTTTGTCATAACAAACAACATCACGTAAAATTAACACACAGGAAACAGATTTGAAGCAAATCACATTGCTCAGTTTGCAGGATCTCCACACTACACAGGAACAAGGCCCATGTATGTAAACCCATGGCGTCAGGACTTGAAGTTTCCGGCAAAGCTCATCACAGAGCAGCTTCCTTTGCAATTATACTGACAACTGAGAAAACATGAGAAGTGTAGACACTTTATAGACAGGTAGATGGGAATCAAATGCCTAATTGCTGTGCTTAAAAAAAAATTCCATGGGAAAAAAAAGCTATTTGAATCCTTTACTAATCAAATCATATTTAATTATATGCTTGAAAAGCTTATGTTATGAATTTGTTACGAAAAGGAAAGCATGCCCACTCTCCTGTGTGTGAGAGCATGCATGCATGCATATGTGTGTGTGTGTGTGTGTGTGTGAGAGAGAGAGAGAGAGAGAGAGAGAGAGAGAGAGAGAGAGATTTCTGGTTTGAGTGCTTTTCTCTTGCTTTCTATGAGTGTAATTAGATTGATTTTATGTTTATATGGAAGTTTGGGAAGCTACAGTTTAACAAGGTGACACACAACCAAAAATACACTCTGAGTAACAAATACTGCATTGTGCTCTTCTTAGGTTTATACCCTCGAAAGAAAAATGAGATACTTGCATGAACAAATAGCAAAACCTATCTCTTTAAACTGTTCCCTAAAAGTATGTGTTCACTTACGGACTCTGTGTAAATATTTTATGAGGTAGACATTATCAGCAGGAATATGTTTGGCCCACCTCCAGCTGTTCTAGGGGCCCTTGATTCCAGATTTTCAGTACTTACAACATCAGCATGGTCATCAAAGTGAATACAAAATAATTCCCTATTCTTTCTTATTCTGTGTCTTTTATTTACTACTAGCTCAGGCTTGGCTGTAAGCCACAGTGTTTTATGTAGGGAGTAGTGGATTGCTTGGGAGTGCCTGGCCTACATTCACTCCATAAATGTAATTACCCTTCTTTTGTTTCCTAGACCTAAACCCAAATCGTTTTTTAGGCCTCTATTCTGTCTGGACTGAATTCTGGTCTCACATTTCTGCTTGGCTCACCAGTTCCGTTCCCACGCAATGACGTGCTCTAACCACTCGGGCCTCTCTAGTGTGCATCTGCTACTTGCTTGAAAATTAAATATCTAGGAGCCAACAGTTTTCATTCAAAATCTCCTTCTTCTAAATCTCTTCCATGGAGCTTCCATTCTAGATGTTTGTTGTTGTTTCTCATTGTTTTGTTTGGTTATTTTCCCTGTTTCTTTTTCTTTTTGCCACAACGGAACTCAGCCATTGATTTTTACAAATCTTTGTAATAAACTCAAATCGAGCACAATAAACAAGCTCTCATTGAGTGTACAGAGTTGAGGAATCTTCTAATCAAATCAGTAGCAAAGAATATCAGAATTACTTAAAAGACTATAGTTAATTCATCAATTTAAGATCAGGTTAATGTAACCAAAACAGACCCAATTTACAGGAAAGTGCTGAATAGTGAGGCCAGCATTGTGGCTGACATCTGTAATGACTTGGGTTTTTGAATGTAGTACAATCGTCATGCTGTTTTTTTATTCTAAAAACTGTTTGTGAATTTAAAGCAGGAATAAATTGTTTCTTGGTTATATGTTTCAGAGAGTTCATTACTGTAGGAATATGTAAATGGATTGGGGAAAGGCAAGGCTGGCATTGAGGCTTTGATCAGTACTCACCTGAAAAATGATGTCACTTCCCTAAGCAGTATCCTCAGACAAGAGATTGGGATGGGTCAAGGGCAGCTGATGAGCTGAGCTCTGAACTACAGAATGAAGGAGCTGGGAAATGTTAGACAAACAAGGAGCTTTGATAGTGCACCATAAGTAATGAAACAAGGTTCAAGTGCTGCATCCTAGAAAACTATACAATGTACCAATGGCTCAACTAATGCAGAAAGCCCAGGTCTGGAGTGCAAATAAGATATCTGGTCTTAAGGTACCCAAACTGGAAGTGCAAACACATGAATATTAGTAGTACATGCATGGTAGGTCATCTTGTACAAGTTCACAAAGCTATATATCATAGTCATGATTACAGAAAGATCTGTATCACATTTAAATCAACACTTTACACTATAATATGCTCCCTCCTAACAGATTTTTCTATACATCGTACAGATATGAAAAGTTTAAACAGGACTAAACATTCAGATATTTGTTATAATGAATAAATATCAATTGTACTGTGTATATGTCTATAAGTAACTAATAGCATAATTTCAAAATTTCCAGTTTTTCTGTATTTAAATGAAAGTATAATGTTAAATCTAGTGTGGCTTTGCTATTTCCTGGGTGTGTTTTTAATCCTACTGTCCTCTTTCTGGAAGAAGAGACACACTGATGAGTTGCAGGTAGCCTATTTGCATCTATAAGGGAATAGGAGTTCCCTGAACCCCTCTTAAATGCTGATGTACTCTGGGACTATGACATTACTCAGGGACATTGTGCTGTGTCACAGAATGCACTTAAAGGATGCAGTGTGATGAATGCTACAATGAAGCTGGATGCAAGACATACAAACTCGTTACCAAGGGCAACGAGGCAGACTCCTTTTCTACTATTAGTGGGAGACTTGTACATTTAACACATTGCCTTAGGTATTTTTCTTCCTTATTCCCTCTAAGTAAGTTTTAAATATCACTAGAGCATCTGCATGTAATTTATATCTGCAAAAGTAGAAAACCTATTTCATTACCATTTAGAAGGAAAAAGAATTATGATGACTCAAATATTTTGAACTATTGCAATTATGATTATTAGAAGTAAAAATGGCTAAAATGGTACTTGGCTTAGTAGCAACTTGATGTCCACAGACAAGATTCCCTAGATGCCCATTTTTTTAGCTTTTGTTGGGTTGACTATACTCCCTCCAGAGTCACTTGGAAAGATCCAGGACCAGATGAGGTCATTAGGATGGGTCGCCATGATAATTTCATGTGATAGGCAGATGATGAGACTCCACTGAGGAGATTTTTAGCAGTGGGAAGCCTAGACATGACACTGCAAGTGTTAATGTGTGATGTCATGGATTTGGAAAAATGTACAGAATTGTAGAACAAAAAGAATGAACCACAGTGTAGAATGGATTTTTATTTATACAATGCATTCACACTGGTTCCTCAGTTGGAATAGATGTGAAACATTGATATCATGTATTAACGACAAGAAGAACAATGGCAATTAGTGAGTAACTTGAATAAAAATGGCTTTCTATTCCATCTTTCCATAAACCTAGCTAAATCTGCCCATGTGAACTGTCTATTCATGTTTTTAAATGTTGCTGGTAAATTGCAAAGCATGATTGTAGTGCTATAGAGAAAGGTACCCTGAGAAAACACATATGGAGTATATAAAATAGGTCAGGGCAGTAGAAACAAGTGACTTTATTTCTTCTTAATAAGTAAATATGAACTTGGATGGTCACATTTTCTTCCTCTAGTAGAGTCTCTAATGGCTCCCAAACAGTCATCTTATTATTTCACTTGTTTTCTTCATGGCCATCTACTCAATTGTTTTGATAATTTCTAAGAGAACTCTTTGCCCATGTGTATGGAGTGTATAAGTAATGATTCCCATTTGTTTATTCCATTGTCTTATCTTAGAGTGGGGTAAAGGAATGTCACTGAAGGAATGTGCATGAAACATAGTAGAAAAACTCTCCAGCGGCTTAGACCAGTGTAATGTCGGTTGTGATCTTTCCAGAACTGTACTTCAGAGAGATTTGAAGAATAGATCCCACAATCTATTCACCTAATATTGATTTTGCTCTTAGCAACAATACCGCATACATTAACATTATTTATCCCAATTTTCCCCCAAGCAGTGCTGTATCAAATACCAATTTTCAGTGAGAAATTCAGTGGCTCTTCTTCTTGGGGGTGTGTCAATTAGAAGATCAAAAGTATTTGGCCAAACAAGTTTAATAAACACTACTGATCTTTTTAAAAATTAATTTACATTGAGACCATGTGGATGACACATTTGTGCAGTCCACCATGTCCCAGTGGAAGTATTTGAGTTTGAAGCTATTCTCTGTGGTACATGCCATGGGTTGATTGTGCTGAGGAAGCCCAGGCTGCATGCTATGAGCAATGGATTCCTCCTTCCTGGGTGAGAAGCTGGTGAGGATGCATGGGAGCCCTGGCCAGGCAGTATAGGAGCACTTGTGTTAAATGTGGGCATTAGTAGCTGTTCTTCATGTCTACTAAGTCATACAGTTTCAGAGGCTTGCCAGCATTGATCCTTTAAAAGCAGAAAGGACTCAGCTATGGGTGTGATGTGTCCATCCCTCATTGAGCAGTGCATACTGCTGACTGTGCAGCTTTATCAGCATTTTCTGAGCATTCTGATAATGGTCCTCAAATCAGGTGATATGAGAGGGATTAGTTTTATGATATCCGTGAGGCCGAAGCTATGAAAAATGCATCAAAAAAGATTGGAACACTCCAATGTACATTAAGATAATTTTTAAAAATAGCATCACATGTAATTGTGAAACCTGCATGGACAAATTGCTGTCCACTTCTATCACTGAAAACTTGAGACTGAGGCTGAGCTACTCTATTCCAGTCTCACTGGACCTGGCAGTGAATTTGGAAGCCAACAATATTCTCTTTTCTCATGAAATTGAGACCAAGCGCTGCTCACAGCTCAGTCTGGTGACAGGAAATAAGTGCGTGCAGGACCCCACTGTCCAGGCAGTAGAACCTTTGGAAATATTACATGTTCTTGTCAGTCAAATAGTAAAATTTGAGCTGCCCTTTGTTAGAGTCTGTGGCACAGCTCAAACTAGATCTTTCCTGGCCCCAGGAAAGATTCCCAGGATACTAGTGCCATTGGTACAAAGTGCTGGACATGTCCGTGTGCCTCAGGGTGCATCCTCCCTTCTGGTTCAAGGTGTGGTAGGAAATAAATCATTGCCCACAGTGATGAAGCACTGTGAACACAGAGCCAGTAGCCTACCACTCTAGAGGACAAAGACGTTGACAGACTAACAACCTGCAAGTACTTAATCACTGTGTCAGTCCCATGAAAAAGATACAGTCAGAGAAAGAGAGGAGGGGAGCAGGAGGGGAAAAGGCCAGGAGGGGAAGACTGAGTTAGACAGACAGACAGACAGGGAGACAGGGAGACAGAAAGGGAGACAATGAGACAGGGAGATAAGGAGCTAGAGATAAAGAAAGAGCCCTTCCAAGGTGACAGTGTTGGCTGATTACTGACAGTGGAGCCATTCTGATAGACATATCTCTTTAAGGTCCCATCCCTCTGCACCCCCATATAAAACATGATATTCCCAAATGTACTTGAGGGATATAGTCATGACCCTAAAGGCAGAAGCAGAGGGTCTAAAAGCCATACTTCCTGAGGTGTCACATCTGGGTCTGCTGGTGCCATTTTTCATTCAGATTTCAGTATCTGTAAAGTGGGAGTAATACTCTACTAGCTTTGGATAGTCTGATGGGTTAAATTGACTCACTTAGTGCTTTGAGGATATTGGGTACTTGAGACATGTCAATATGAACATTGCACTCAGAGCCATTTGAGAGCAGAGTAAAGCTCTCCTGACCTCAGCTTCTCTAAAGCTTCCTTCCCCCTTTACTTTAGCACTAAGGACTTTTAATTAAAATATTCTGTTTTCAAGTCTACCTCACCAATTAATGGGTCTTCAGACTCTGTGTTCAGCTGTTTGGCCAGACTCTGTGAGCACAAGAAGAAGCTACATTTCTTAACGTGGAGCACCAAGAAAGCAGATCATTTTGTCAAACTCTGTGCCCTTCCCTTCAAACCAGTGCCTGACTTTCCACCCATCACTTCAGAGATGTGCATTCCCTGAACCCAGCCTGGTTCNGCAACAATAGCTTACACTTACAGCAGTGACTCTGGGCCCATGAACCCAATTGTTTTGAGTATTCCATCCCATCAATTCTGAGATCTTCAGTGGGAGGTTGACTGACCCATCTCTCCTGCAGCAAGACATGTGGAAAGAGCCTTTTTCTGTTCAGTATTGATTGCTATAAAAACTGATGCTGAGACCAAGAGTGGCATGGATGAAAAGCTGTGTTCTAACTGTAGAAGGCTCAATGATACACATGAAATGTAATGAGCTCCATAGTTGTTCTCTATCTGAATGAAGATAATTTTTCACTTATCATTGAAATTATAATATGGAGAGAATGAATGTTGTAGGGCTGCTGCGTGGTGAGACAATGGTAGCTTGCTTGTTCACAGCTCTGGAGACTGAATTCTGAGATCTAGATTCCAGCAGAGTCTGAAAGTTCTGGGGGGTCTTTGGGGTACAGATGGCTAACCACCTTCTCACATGATCTCACATCATCTCTCATGTGT
>LZPO01068435.1:0-10422 GCA_001675575.1 Neotoma lepida
GGAAATAAAAAAAATCCAATAGTGTATTAACATTTTCCACTCATTTGCTATACTGACAGTGCAAATACAAATCTGGTCTAAAATGTACGAACTCTCAAGCAACAATGTACAGTCAAACCACCACCACCCCCACTGTACATTTAATATCTGCTTCTTTTGCCAAGACCAGAGTACTAGAGTATTCATTGCGACAGTTCAGTGCTCTGACATAGAAATTGTCTATGTCACAAGTTGTAGCTGACTGGCACAAATTAGTTGTTTGGCCCTGAGCATTTTAGTGTGTTCAGAAGAGTCCATTTAGAGGTGGACACAAGTTTGATATGGTAGGAGAGGAGGTTGGAAGGTTAGGATTCAATCAGATTTGTAAATACTTTATATGTCTTTACCTTTGTTTTAGATGTAGTAGAAAAACAAAGATTTTTAAAAAGGCAAAGATATGATAGGCCACATGTAGAAAACTATCTGATTAAAACAACATACAAATAACAGGGTGTGTGGGTAGCAGAACCTTCAGAAGACTGCTGGGGAAGCGGGGCAAATAAGCAGGGTATGAACTGACACTGTCACTGTATGACTGGAAAGGCTGAGACAGTGTCTGAATTTGTCACATGCAGATGTATGTGGAACTACTTTGTCAGAGCTGAAGGACAGAGAATAAGTAACTAAGACTCATCTTTATAGCTTGCTTGATCAGGCAGATGGTGATGCTAGTAATTGGCAAGACAGTATTTGCTTAGAAGCAGCATTGTTAGGGGTGCATTTGATTGTGCTATTTGAGGACAAACTTAGGTGATACTGACTGATCAGTTAGAAATATGCACTTGATCAAAGAAGACAGTCTATAGCTAGACATGGTGGTTCCTGAACAGTTGGTCTCAAGACAACTGTAGAACTAGAACTGTGGGACAACTGAGGTATCCCATGGAGTAGAGTTTATCAAAAGAGGCTTCAGAGGCCATGCTGTTCTCTTCTAAGACTTGGTTTGTATTAGTTTCCTAGGGCCAATGTAACAAAATACCATGTGGTTTCAACACTAAGTCCTTTGCCTCACAGATCTGGAGGCTAAGTTTATAATCAAGGTGTCATCAGTTTGGTTTCATTTGAGAACTGTGATAGAGAATCTTCCATGAGACTCCAGATTCTACTGAATTACTGGAAATCTTTGATATTCTGTGGCATTACTTGCTTGTGTGGTCCTTCCTACTCAAGGTCTTTTTGTTAGAGAAACTAGTCATATGGGATAGAGCCCACCTTAACAATCTTGTTCTACTTTGACTATTTGCAAAGCCTATATTTCCAAATAGCTCGTATTCATAGGCCTCACAGGTTGGAACTCCAGCATATACATTTTGAGTGGAAAATTCAACCCAAAGAAAGGTTCTTTGACCCACTTCTCTGAGCATGGCTTGGAAAAAGGCAAAACAATTAGCCTGCAACAGGTTAAGAATGAACAGGAGATATGAAAGACAANGCTGTGATTGTAGGCTATTCATCTGAAACTACATCCATTAGGGGTGGGAATAGTGAGAGTGAGGACTCTATGGATGATGTAATTTCAAGAACAAACTACTTTGTAGTTTGTCAAAGAATCATTCAAAAATCTATGACATCCTAACAATGCTTGCTTTCTGCAAGATTATTTCTTCAACCTAAACCATATGGGGTGTTTCCTTGGTGAAGAATGACACACATCCCTAGAACATGAGTTAGTAGTCATTCACTTTGCATCTAGTGTAATGTGCTCTTTTCTGATGAAACTTGGAGGTTTGAGTTTGAAAAATGATGTATCTAAAGAGTATGGACTAAGCAATTTTAGGTATGGCAGAGCAATAAAAAACATTCTTTCCATGGATTCATTGGAGGTGCAAGGACACGGATTAACCTTGGAATGTGTATTATACCATTTTTTTTTTCAAAAGAAAGGAGTGACTTGGTATTTAAATTCTCACTTTCACTTGGAGAGGTAAAAATATAAATCTAGGGATGTCTAAAAAATATTAAAATGTTCACAGAATTAACCGTCAGTGATAATATCAAATGTCATATTTCTACTTCATCACATATTGGGAGAAACTGAAATATGTAACCAAATGGTGGCATATCAGGTTTTCCCTCTAAGCATTATGATGTGTTAATTTTCTACCAAACTTTATGGCTATAAATATGTGCATACATTTTTTTATTTGGGTCTTAGATGGGTGATGTGTGATTTGCAGTAGAATTAAAAAAAATGAAGGAATTGTTTTTGGTAACAGACTGTCAATAGTATTTATCTTTCAATTATGATTGTACTCCTTACATCACTTTTTAAATTTACAAAAACAATATGAGTTGAGAGGGCAGTTAATTGANTATGTTTCCTGAATGTTATACATCAAAATCAGTGATGTTTCCATAACATTCTGATCCAAAAGAGCAGCTACATATTTCAAGATCTTTTATTCTTTTTCTAACAATATTTACAAATGAGATGTACTGTTTCTTGAGAAAAATAATGATGATGTGGACAGATATTAAAATTATCTTTACCCTGGTNAACATTGGAGCATCTGACTATTTATAAATGCACATTTTTCATAAATGGGCTCAAAGATGACCACAGTGGAAACAGCATTTATGCTGTGTCAGCACTCAGCACCACTTCCCTGCTGTGCATGCTCTGCTTGTCTCTTTTCTGATTCTGTTGGGGACTTTACCATTGCTTGAAATCTGGTGCCTGGGAGTAGGCATGGAGCTCTTTTATTTCTCTGTCTTATGAACAGAACACCTCTTATTTTCCCCACATCTCTCCATTGTTCTGAAGATAAAGATATAAACCTTGTTTTATGTGAAAACACTAAAAATGTTACCTCAGAATAGCATGTATGAAATGAACTCCGGACTTGAAATGAGAAAATAGGAGACTAGATGCTGTTTTTGCCTTGCTCAGCTAATTATATATAGCTGGATGTGCTTGAGCATGATATTTAATTTCCTTTTTAAAAAGTGTGGTGTGTATGTGTATGTGTGTGTGTGTGTGTGGTGTGTATGTTGTGTACATGTGCTGTGTATGTATGTGGTATATGTGTGGATGTGTGAGTTCATGGCCCACTGCATTCCTCTTCTCCTGCTAGTGATTAATGGCATCCAGATTCTAGACTGTGCATTTTTCAAACCAAGAGGAATTTGGAAATGAATTTAAGCACATGTGGTACTAGATGGAGTAGGGAAAGACAAAAGTTTAAATTTTCATTTCCATATGTGTTTCAGAATGGCAAAAGCACTTCAGAAATGTGAGAAAGCAAGATTCTAGCAGCATACCTAGTATTCCTAAATTCAAAGACAAATGTATGAAGAGTGGAGTCGATTATGGTTAGCTGAAATATATGGCAAATATTGAATCATAATAAATAATGTTTCTGAATTTTTTGCTCTAGAATTTTCCTCATGGAGGAATAATTTTGTTAGGCAGTCATGATGGTTAATAAATACTACTCTATAAGTCTAGTTCAAATTCTTTTCTATGATAGTTAAAAAAAGAATCAACTAATAACACTTCTATAGTTATACTTTGTTTAAATATATTAGAGATCATATGATTGACATATTTTCCTGTATCAGTCAGTATTTAAACAGACAACAGAACTCACTTGAGGAATTTCAAACAGCTAATTTAATATAGTGAGTCAGTTTCAAGTACTGAAAGGGCTGGAGGTACAATTCAACCTGAGTTACTTCACTAGACATCATAGCCACACATATCAGCATCACTGCTGCTGCTGAAACCAAGATTAAAATCCAGAAAATAAGGTGTTTATTTCCTCAGTTTCCTGTTAGTGTCACCAACTGGAAACATCTAAGAGAAAGCCACAGGAGTCTGGGAAGCAGGTTTACAGGTCACTGTCTTGGAATTACAAAGCAAACAACCGAAAAACCAAAAAAGAATAGGTAAGTGCAAGGGAGAATCTGAAAGAGAACAAATACTCCATTGTCTTTTCTCACCTAGATAATCTGATTAGTTTTTGATATCCTTTCAATATTATTGATTTATCAAAGGGAGAATGCACTGAACTATGGAAAGGGAAGGTGTAAAATGGTACAGCTCATATCAGGGAGAAAGGGAATTTGCTGAGTCTAAAATGAGGGGTGGTACAAAGCATGCAAACGGCAAGAGAGCAGATGTGGTTTTGAATTCATACTTCATGGGATTCAGATCCTTTCAGCGGGATTAAAGTGAATGCAGAAAATCTGATTGAAATTGTACCATTCATGGATGGAGGATCAGGATCAACCTAAGACTGGAAATTTCAAATTCCTTAAAGAATTCCTCTGTTTATCAATATAGCAGCAACTTGACACCACACAATTAGAAATTATTAGCAGAAACATCTAGTTCCCAAGACAAGGTCAGCAATGCCTCTGGCTTCCTATGGCAGTGGCAGTATCTATACATTCTGTAAATTCTTGAGTTTCCTACTATGGTTGTTTTAATGAAAATGGCCCCCATATACTCATAGGGAGTGGCACTATTGGAGATGTAGTCTTGTTGGAGTAGATATGGCTTTGTTGAAGTAAGTGTGTCAAGGAGGTGGGCCTTGAGGTTTCAGAAGCTCAAACCAGGCCTAAAATCACTCTCTTTTCCTGCTGCCTGGGGACCCAAATATAGAACTCCCAGCTCCTCTCCAGCACCATGTCCGCCTGTGTGCCACCATGCTTCCTGTATGCTAATAATGGACTAGACCTTGGAATTGTAAGGCAGCCTCACTTAAATGATTTGAGTTGCTGTGGTCATGATGTCTATTTACAGCAATAAAACCCTAAAAGAGACACTTAGTGTGGTGATATTTTGTTTGTGCTCTAACAAATAAAGCTTGCCTGGAGATTAGAGTGTGAANCTAGCCACTAGAAGCTGTTTGGTGGTGACACACACCTTTAATCCCAGCACTTGAGAAGAGGAAGCAGGAAGTGATATGGCAGGGTGGAGACAGGAGCTCAGTCCCCTTTCAGTCTGAGGATTCCTAGAAGTAAGAAGTCTTTCTAGAGGCTTGCTGCTCTGCTTCTCTGATCTTTCAGCTTTCACCCTGATATCTGACTCTGGGTTTTTATTAATAAGACCAATTAGAATTCGCGCTACACCTAGTACCTATTATTAAGAGATCAGTGGAATGTACGAATACTGAGATTAACAGAAAACTGGAGTAGGGTCTAAATGCTTTGGGAATAGTGGCCAGCATGGCCTTTCTGTGCTCCTACCTCAAAGCTCCAGGTGATAGAACTTATTCGGTAGTGACGAAAGATACTCAATAACCTATCATCGAGGAACAGAATAGCCGAGGCCAGAAGCCTTTACCCACCCTATAGAACATACAGTCATCTTCTAATACACAGACAACATCTGGAAAGTAAAAGAGGGAGAGAAAGTTTAAATAAGATGATTTCAGCAGTTTAAAGTTCTAACTGGAATTTAGCAAGATGGGAGGGAACACATAATAAGGTGAAGTTTCCATATAGTACACGCTTCAGGAAAATGTTTAAAATTTCCAAACTATATATGATAAAGCAGGATAGTCTAGGGAATTAGTTACTTTGGATCAACACTTACTGCTTAGTGAGATGTAAAATAGTTAGAAAGTTTAAGAATTAAATTAAAGAATAAGGTCATCATGACCTTTCCATCATTTATAAGTGCTTTAGAGAGATCTTGTGCTCTTCCTGTGAATCTATAGAAAGCATTATCTTCTGTCCACGTATAAGAAGCTTACACCCAAAAGTGATCCATGTATTTGTAGAGATAGGGTTATTGTGGGAACGAAAGAATCATCTTTATTAGAGTTTATAAGCCAAAGGAAATGAGATTGTTTCAATTCATCCCTATCTTTTCATAATGCTTTTGTAATGGGTACAAATATTAAAATGATCCATTTTTGTCAAAAAGAGTCATAAGAGAACACTTAGGTTACCCATCCTCTATAGGACCATGAATCCCAGTGGTGCTCCACTACCTTAAAGCAACTCAAATGCTCATAAATTTGTGGGATATTTTAGTCATATTAACTTGAACTATGATATCAGATTGCATTAAATACCCACTTAAGTAAAATAATAATTCAGAAATAAAATCGCTATATGTCTATGCTTAAATTCTTATATAAAATCTAAACACATGGTTCTTCATGTTCATGAGTATGTGATGATGTTGTAGTGAGTTACTTTAGTTTTAAGCATTAACTTTTCAGAGTGCTTGACCATCACTTTCTGCCATGGTGCCAGGTCACCATGATGCTAAACTGTAGGACATTTTAGCTGATAATTTCTGAAAAGTGCCTATTTTTGAAACGAAAAGCAAAACCAAAAATAAATAAATAATATGAAGCCATAATGCTGACTGAAAAAAATATTTATATTTATATTAAACCCCTCAGCTAGATTCTCAGACACACCACTGCTTAAAATGCAGTCACCTGACAAAAACAGTTCTAATTATTACCCCCTTGGGCGAACATTTTTCAGAGTGACTGGCTAAAATGCACTCCAGCTCATAATTTCTGCCTGTGACAGTGGAAGACATAACCTAGTTTCCTCTAATGCAAACGTCTCTAATCTGGAGGGCACGACCCTGCCGCTAGAACACTGAAGGGAGAAAACGCAATTTGAGCGCAAGGAAATTGCACACATAGTTTGATAGTTCTACCACGCGCAGATTTTTTTCCCTCCTCGGGTTTAAATGTCTGGTTTTATTTTATACTAAATTATGACCTGGCTGAAATTGCTATGTTTTCCTTGTCATATTCTAGAAACCTCTTACTGTAAAAGGGAAGGTTATACTATAGTTTGGTACTCTCATTTTTTTCAGGGGGTGGGAATGTTCACATTTTGACAGTTCAGCAGTGAAAACATTAAAACTTACTGTGCTTGCTACAGGAATATTTTTCCCCATTGAATAATAGCACTTTTGTCTTGGCAAATGGGGCATATATACTGCATTAGAACAAGGTAATTAAATTGGTTTGGAATGATGAAAGTGGAGATTTTCAACTTGGACTTATCAGTAACAATTTCATTGTTGAATCTGTGAGCGAACAAACTTTATGATTGCTAGGAGAGATGAATTAACCTCACATGGTTCTGGTTCACTTCACAGATGGTGGCTGAGTAGCACATTGCCCTGCAACTGATAAGCCAGAAGGCAAAAGAAGTTTCAAGGAAGTTAATTCAGAAGTCTTTGGAAAAAATGCAGCTATCAGTGTCTATTACTGGGGATTTTCATTAATAGTTTTTCTGTCTGTGAGCTGGAGAGACATCACTTCTTTGCTACTGCTTTCTGCTGACAGCTGCTGCTTAACACCTTCCTTCCAGCTGGGAGGGCAGCGGGGATGGCTGCATAAGCAGCTAAGGCCGGGATGGCTCCTTAGCGAGCATCCGGGGCAGCAGCTTCCTCCTGGAAACTACACGTGTCACCTTCAAGTCTCATGCATTTTCCATCATTTATGTGAATACATTGGGAGAGTCTGGTAGAAGGCAGTGGGCTATGAAAGTGTAGCTAACCGGTGACTGAAAACAAAGGCCTCCTTCAGCTAGGAAAGATTCACTACTGGGGTAAAGAATACTTCCCTTTTCCTTGCAAAATGAGTTTGAATCTGAAAAGACTCAATGACTACCTTCCCATACTCAAAAAATAAAAGTGAAAAGAGCATAGAGAGAGAATCATTTTGATAATTGATTTGCATAGGCGTCTGTAAATAGTGGTATATAAAGGCTTAACGATGTTACAGGTAAACTTGTAATTTCAGAAGAAGTGTGTGTATACAGTGATTTGGAATTATGATACTATAACTTGTCACCAAACCAATATGATCACTGAATATGGGTACAAGTTTGGACAAAAGTGGGGTGAATTATTTGAAAGCTGTATGACTATAATTTAACAGGTACTTAAAAATATCTTTTGTGATTCATTAACTGGTTTAATCTAGTTAATAAAGAAATTCTATAGTTCATTTCCAGAAAACTGAAACAACTATCTTATTTTTCAATTATTAGGCATCATTAAAATATAGATGTCAACATACTTTTTAAAAGAGTCTGATTTTCATAATATCAGATAGCATCTGTCTCTGGGGGAAGCAAATCAGAATAACAAATGGGATTGGGAGATAATTTGTCCTTAACTCAGCCTAATTCTATATGCCCCATCCCAGGCCCATTGAGGAATATGGTCTCCTCTTACCAAGTAATAATGAAAATACAGAGTAAGGGTCTAGCTGGCCCTGACATTCATCCTTGGTGTAAGTATACACAAGTTCTAGTGGACTTCAAACGCAAGAAAATACAGTGAAGAACAGCCATATATTGAATATAGTATTCTGAAAACATTTTGATATTAGATTTATCCTTATTAATACTATTTGTAAGACCACGGGATCATATCACACCATAAACTAGTCCTTTTTTCTTTCAACCTCACAGTATTTTCTTAAGATAATTTTTAAAGTAGTTCTAAAAGAGCTCACTCTTGATGTTTTAGTCAGGCATGTCATATATTAATTGAAGAGTTTTTAAGTATTTCCAAGTTAGGCTGTCTGGCATTAACAGAATAATTCTGGAATATTTTCAGCATCATCATATTAACAAGCCCTCTGATATTTTAAAAATATGGCTTTAATGGGTTCTTTAAAGCACATAAACTACTGGATATGGATTAAAAGTTTAATAAAAATGAATATGCTGTCCACTAAGAACCATCCTTCTATAATGCCATTTACTTAAGGTTTATTATGTGCAGAATACTTGTCTTCAATACCACGCATGCATTATTTCACTTAACCTTTAAAACTATTCAGTAGAGAAGTTACTATTATTGGATTCATTTTTATAGATAAAGAAACTTAGGCAGAGGCAGGGTGTATACCTCATTCAAAGGCATTATAAGTAGAAGCGTTAGTATCAAAATGAAGGGATCCCCAATACTATGTTCTTTGTACTTATATTTCATTGTATTGCCTTCTATTATTTAATATTGATTCAAAGTTATCTTAAGATGTGAGAACAGCTTTTAAGAATGTGAGAATATAAAATTCAGTACTAGGTCAGAAGAGAGCTGTGTCTGTAAACAGTCATCTGGTCCTCCCAAGCTTGTTAACAATGCGACTACAGCACTGCGCTTTTGTGAAGAGAACTACAAACATGTCAGTTGCATGAGGGCCTAAGTCAGAAGACATAAAATAAAATGCCTCAACAGTTCCATATAAAATTGACAATTTTATATTTTTATTGATGAAACAAGAGATAGTTTTATTATTAATAAATAACAATAATTATATAATTTATATAATAAAATTTATAACTAATGCAGTTAATTAAAATACTGACCCATAGATACTAAACGTAAGATTATCTACAAATTTACAAACAACACTTTTCTTTTTAGAAATAAAAATCATGGCTCCTCCCCTCTTCACTGGAATTTCTTATTTTGTTTGTTTATTTGCTGGGGACAGGTCTCATGTAGCTCAGGCTAGCCTTGAACTCCTGGTCTCCCTGTCTCCTCCTCTGAGTGCTGGGATTACAGGTATGAGCCATTGAGACCAGCTGGAGTTTCACACTTTGATTAAATAAAAATAAATTCCTCTGATGAAAATTACTTTCATAAAATTGGATTAGCACATAATTCGAAGAAATATGATTTGTGAGTTTTCCAATAATAGTTTTATTTTTACTCAGATGATGCCCAATAGATCAACTTAAACTTTGATGCATTTTTAGCATAACAGAAGCATGTTGGTCTCTGAGCTGGCATCAGAAAGAAAACACTCTTTGTGAAGAGTTTTATTTAACCCAGTTAGGCTGCAGGCACAGCCGTAGCCTGAGATCTACTTGCTCTACCTCTGATTTTCTCTTACCAAAAAAGATTAAAGCAGAAAGAGTGTAAGTTTCTTCGGAGTGGACTATTTTCATTCGCAGAATTTAGAAATGTCAGAAGGTTAGTGTAGAGGCATTCATATCACTTCAACAGTTTTCTGGATAGTAACATACACAACTAAATAATTGTTAAAGTATTTAGCAAAAATAGAAGCTAATTGTATTGTTTCTCGTGTTTTTGTTTTGAATTTGTTTTCCCATTAAAACTTATAAAATGAAATCTCAACAAGATCCTTGCATATAAATATGTGGAAACTAACAAAATGAAATTTTTTACGTGAATGTCCTATTAATGTAAACCATTTACTCGCAATTCTAAATTCATACTCCACAGTGAGTTTTGTATTTCTTATCAGACTTAAGTGTTCCCATGTGAGGGTGTATGCTTTGTACATATTTCATGCATGTACACAACAGAAAATGGTTTGGAGTTTGAATTAACAAATATGACTGAGGCAGAAATTACCTTTTCACTCAGAATTTTACTCCCATCTAGTAGTATTTGTATTTTTTAACTCACTTCTG